>CAMAOG010000148.1:0-13246 GCA_945859605.1 Lumbricus rubellus | reverse complement strand
CCCCCCACCCCACGCCGCCAGGTTGACCCTGACATCATATATAGGCATATACATGTATATACCACATACTTATATATAGGCCAATCTATTGTATGTGTATGAACATTTATATAGCGCCTTACAATAACCTCACGAAGGCGCTTAACGTAGCTAACCGACAGTTCTGAACAATTAAGTGCGACTTAAGTGAACCTGAGAGTGTTTCATTGTAGCTGTGTAGAAGCCGTTGCAGCATATATGGGACGAAATACATTGACTAACCCTGCTATATCATATGCCTATATTATTTTACAGCGCTTGCCATGAATACATGTACATGTGCACGTAGATCTGTTGCAGATTAGTAGACAAAATGTCTACATTAAAAATGATATGCATGCATATATGCCATCTCTCAATATCCCAAATGTATAGGCCTTGCACAAGGCCAACGAATTGCTGAGTTTCATTAACATTACCCCGGTAACTCTAACGGTTTATTTCCGTTAAAATTTTTAGATAACCATAATTATATAGATCTATTTCAGGAGTTACTGTCGATGTTTTGCAGTGGCCGAAATAGACGCTCCTTTATTTCAGTCAACATGGACTGCCGCGTTCAAATGACGGCAACGTATTGAACGGTTGCTAAACTCAAAGCTCGAATTTGACAAATGAAAAGAAAATCCATGACAGATACTTGCATGGTTAATTATTGCATACACGATGTCTGTACGGCCATGGCGCAGAATAATCATTCTAAGACCCAAGACGATTTTCTAAGAACGGATGACATTGATTTGAGTGATGGCCGCGGCTTTGTTCATTAGCTTGATTAATATTCCATGCAGTGTTTGGACCTTTGACTGACAGCAGTATTTTGCGCATACACCGCGTGATTCAAAAAACAGTATAGCCTACACTGTGTCCCATATATACACTATACAGTATACAGTATTACTTATGACTCGAAATATCCATTCATAAAACTGATTATAGACCGGCATGAAGGCCAGTGCTTGAAACAGCAGATATAGAGCATATATATATCTATCAAGTATTTCTTCCAATAAAAATTAGAAAAATTGATGGAAATGAACTAAAAATGTATAGGCCTATAGACTATCAGCATTTGTCGTGATAATTGATGTTGACACCGCGTGTAAAAGAAAACCTCTCAAGATCGAGCAAAAACAGATCGCTTTCCCGAAAACGGATCCGATGATGCGTGCAAAGGTTTTGAAGTTAAATAGTTTCATTACGCAGTACACACACACACACACCCACACACACACACACCTACACACACACATACACACACACACCTACACACACACACACACACACCTACACACACACACACACACACACCCCACACACAAACAAATCAGCATGCACTGACAGCGTTAAAAGGCGCGTGCAACCCGTGGCGTCCAATTCTGCTGACACTTAACGCGTCCTGCAGATTTTAAATCAGCTGCATCTCGACTTCCAAGACACCGACGAACGAGATTGTGTGTCCTGCATGCAATCAGCTTCTCAAGTCTGCAGAAGTCCTGTCATCAACGTCGTATTCTCACTTGGCCGGGAAATCAACGTTAATCTCCACAATGACTTTTATTCCGTTTATACAGTATATGCCTTTGGTGGAAATTTGCATTAAGTCCTTGAACGTAGGCTATTCATTGCAAGTATATAGTAACAGGTTTGTTAATAAACTATGAGATCGTAATGGGGAAAAACGAGAAGGTGTTGTGAATATAAATATATACTTTATGCATGTCTTCAACCATAAAAGCGCGGCGTGAACGTTAATTGCCTTTTATATAGAAAGAGGAGAAAGTCTTCTTTAAAAAAACGCTGCATGAAACAGTTCAGATTACAGCACGCAATATTTTATTCTCCTTGCTCATCGTGGCGTAGCCAGTACTCATGTATATGTCAATGGTCGGGTGAGTTGACCTTGCGTTTCATGGACGATTACGCACCTATACTGTGAATAGAAACTGCCATTGAAATTATTGCAGCTTCAAGTACACAGAGCGCCGTACATTGTATCTCCACAGCGCCTTTTGAGACTACGCAACGACCCAGAAATCAGTTCCTCAAATGCAATTTTTTGTGTGCTTTCGCCTATCATCGCTCATTCACGAATGTGCAGACGAGCATACAGGGTGGGCCATAAAAAGTACACCCCCTTACGGTTTTTGTACATATCTTGGCCAGAAATATATTATATAAAACATGAAATGAAAATCTGCAATTTTAAGGCAATTCATATTTTACGTACAAGAACCAAATTGCAAGAAAATATTTCAAAAAGAACAAAAGAAAATATTTCAAACAGAACAAAAGTTGTATCACTTTTAATGAGACTACCCGCTGTTTTTGACGATTCTATTTGAAATATTTTGATGAAAATGGGCCACTTTACGTAAATATGAATTGCCTTTAGGCCTGTAAAATTTCATTTGAAAATTCTTACTTTTGAAAAAGATATTGACAAAAGACCGTAGGCCTATGGGTACTTTTATGGCCCAACCTGCACATATAGAAGACTTTTGTGCAGCACCATCGACTTGTGCGCTAATTTTAAAGCAAAATTTGTACTTCGTTCAATCCTGTTTAATGTTTAATTTCACCAGATGAAGCTATATAAATATAAATGGTAATCATATGCAAACATTTTGTACGTGGCTGCAATATTAAAAGTTCCTCATGTAGGTTTCATAAATGAATTCATGCATGCAAGCATATACATGCATCTCACTTGGATTTCACTTGGATGCATGAATACATATTTGCACAAATACATGCATATATATACATACATAAATAGCAAATACTTACATGTACATGCATACATATACATTATACACGCACGTTCACATGCACCTCGTGTTACTATAGTGTGCCATAAGACGCTGGCTTTCGATACATCTTTCCTCATTCTATATATAGATGGCACATGGTGCTCGTCTTATCTGTAGCCTTGATATATATATATATATATATATATATATATATATATATATATATATATTATACATATATAGACCTATAGTATCAGTCGTTCGACTGTTTGACATTCAGTGATGAAGCAGATGCATGCGCAACACGTTTCTGCATATGCATACACAATGCACACATTATATGCATATATATAATTATTTATGATGTACATGTATATATGTGCGTAATAATGTATCTATGTATTGTATATGCATATATGTACATATGTATATAACATGCAGTGTCATGTAAGACCGCGAAGTCTGTTACCATGGTGACCAAGTGATTCCTGAAGACGTATATTTCTCAAGGTCTGCACTCAGCGTGTTTATCCGGCACTGCAGCAGAGTGGCGTATACCACTAGCAATAATAATCTATCCTTAGCACAGGCGTCTGTTTAAAGGACGTTCGTAGAATATAATTTACCGCGCGGTCGTCATAAGGACGATAGTAATCTCTCTTGTGCATGAGACAAATTGACATGCACGCAGTCAGATATTATACAGGTGTACGACGGAATTTAGAAATATATATATATATATATATATATACTGCATGCAGAAGGGTAATTAGACGGACAGGTCTATGTCTATATAAAATTGTAAATTAAACGAACAGGTATGTGCATGATAAGTTCCCGTTATTTAATGGACAGAATGATGTAAGTGTGATGTATATATGTATATTCACGTTCCTTTGTCTGAAAAAGCAGTCGTCCATTGCGTTAGCATCGGTGCATGTTTTTCTGCTATATTTACCTGGTTCAGTTACATGAACACAAACAATTATTATGTTACAATAATTATGGTAGGGTAAAGACCCCAAAGGTGAGCACCTTAACGAAATTTTGAAATTGTAGGAAACTGATAGAATATAGCAGACTTCTGATAGTTGCAATATATAGGTACAATATATGTCTATACAACGTATAACCATTATAAATTCAAATAATTGAAATTCTATTTTTTATAATAAAAATAAAATTTTGAAAAAGTGCTCACATTGGGGTACCATGCCCAAATGTGAGCACACACATATATTGCACTATCTTGCATTACTGTAGTGGCCATATTATTATGGACAAGGCTAAAAAAACAGTTATTTTCACATTTCGCAATCAAAAGACTGAGAACATCATATTATGGCATGGCAAGGCATGGCATGGTATGGCATGGCAAGGTATGGCAAGGCAAGGCATGGCATGGCAAGGCAAGGTATGGCATGGCATGGCATGGCAAGGCATGGCAAGGCGTGGCATGGCATGGCAAGGCATGTCATGTCATGCAATGCCATGCCATATCATGCCTTGCCATGCCATACCTTGCCTTGCCATGCCTTGTCATGCCTTGTCATGCCATGTCATGCCTTGCCATGCCATGCCATGCCTTGCCATGCCATGCCTTGCCATGCCATGCCATACCATGCCATGCCTTGCCATGCCATACCATGCCTTGCCACGCCAAACCATGCCTTGCCATGCCATGCCTTGCCTTGCCATACCTTGCCATGCCTTGCCTTGCCATGTCATGCCTTGCCATGCCATGCCTTGCTATGCCATGTCATGCCACATGATGTTCTCAGTCCTTTGATTGCATAAAATAAGTGCAAAATGTGAAAATAACTAGTTTTTTTTAACCTTGTCCATAATGATATGGCCAATACTGCATAGCAATGAAACATATCTAGATTTGGGCCAATTAATATGCTAAGTGTAGGCTTCAATTTCTCAGTTTAAACCTCATGTCACTTCTAATATAGTAAAAAAGTAAGGTCTTTAATGTGAGCACGATGCTCACATTGCGGTACTGTTTTAGTGCTTCTAATGTAGTAAAATTGATGGCCGTAATGTGAGTACCATATGCTCACAATGGGGTACTTCTTTGGTGCTCACATTAGGGTGCAGGCAGTCAGTATGAGAACAAAATTCTTGTAAATAAACGGCACTAGAAAATTCTCTTATTATCGCTCATTGTTAAAGTGGACATTAAACAGATTCTAACAATACCAGTAGCTATACCATAGCCAAATACACGACCAAGTTATCGATTATTTACGAAAAATGAAAAATAAGATCATTTGCATCATTTTGTTTCAAATAATTTACATCTTGCGAAAAGAGTGCCACCAAGTATATTTAAACGTTTTCTGGTGTGCTTATGGTTACTACCATGGATATTCGCAGTGTGGCACCACCGAATATGATGAATTTGTGAGATATAGGGGGATGCTCACATTTGGGGGCTGCTCACCCTTGGGGTCTTTACCCTATACTCTGTAAAAAAATTATAGCGGAGAAAGGCTGGGCTATAAAATCTGTATGACCAATTAGTTTATACGATCAACAGTCAGATCGATAAACAACTGACTCAGGCATTTACTGACTGACTGACTGACTGACTGACTGACTGACTGACTGATTGATTGACTGACTGACTGACTGAATGACTGACTGATTGATTGACTGATTGACTGAGCGACCGACCGACCGACTGACTGATTGACTGACTGACTGACTGACTGACTGACTGACTGACTGACTGACTGACTGACTGACTGACTGACTGACTGAGGGATTGCTTATTACAACCGAATGACTGGATGATCGATATAGGCCTACTATAAGATTTATTTGGCGCCAAGATGTCATTTGAAACGGAAAACAGTTTGTCCGTCCTAACTAACTTACTGACTAATTCTGGGAAGAACATAGTCAATGTTCAATATTCAAACTATTCATATCACATAAGTTTGTGCCATGGCGTGCCGGTGTGCTTGACTGGTAAAATGGATACCTAGTTTTATAACATAATTATACTCATTCTCGCTGATAAACGCGGACAAACTATAAAGCGTAACTGTTGAATTCAATTCTGAATGCCAGTGCCAGACTTCGAACTGAGAAACATCAGTCATATAATTATATAATAGGAGTTGGCCATCGCTAAAAGTAGCTTTGGTTTTTGTAGGTCACTATGCTAAACTTGTATAAAAAAGACATAAATTGAGAGACAGACAGACAGACAGACAGACAGACAGACAGAGCGACATAAAGGCAGATATAAAGCAACAGATCCAATGGCCTTTACACATAGATGTGCTGCATATATGTACAGCGTGGTAAATGGGTTCTAGGACAAAATGGTACGGACAAAATGGTGCGGACAAAATGGTATTGGGACAAAATGGTATTGGACAAAATGGTACAGACAAAATGGCACGGACAAAATGGTATGGACAAAATGGTATGGGACAAAATGGTACTAGGACAAAATGGTACGGACAAAATGGTGCGGACAAAATGGTATGGACAAAATGGTATGGACAAAATGGCATGGACAAAATGGTATGGACAAAATGGTACTTAGAGAAAATGATGTCAGACATAGCATAACATGACATTTTTATTTGGCAACCAACTCATTCATTACAGATAGTATATACATCAGTTATCTAATATGTCGGCTCACCCAGGAGACCCAAAAGGGGCCAAAAGTCCCGCTAGCCAGAGCCACCTGAGAAAGATTAAGTTAGAAATAAGCAGCACGGCCGACTGGAAAATAAAGCAGCTTCATGAACAATAAATTCTTAACTAGCAAAATATATAACCTACAAAACAAAAAAGGTGAGTTAGGAGAGTGAAATAAAGTTAATGCAGTCACAAACACGGAAACAAATGCACAGAAAAAATGCACACTCCAAAATGAATGTGTATTAACAGTATTTCCCCAGATTGCTAGAGGTTTACATTCCTTGTTGAATGTAGGCAGAAAACTTCCGTTTGAATAGACGAAGAGATGGCAGGGAGCGAATATCAAGAGGAATACTATTCCATGTTCTTGGTCCAATAGGCCTACATTTTATAGATGTAAGCCTTGTATTAGCCCTCAGGCTACCAAGCTTTTTTGCAACACTGACTACCAAGGGGGGTGGTTACCACCCCCTGGATTTTGGGTTTGGTTTGAGATATCATAACTTGTAATACACCAATGGATTCAGCATTCATTTCTGCACAAAATGATATATTTAGGTTTAAAATATATGAATGCACCTTGAAATTATGATTTTTTTACATGAGCACCAGTAGATTCCACAAAACGTGTACTTTCGCATAAGTAAAATGTTGGATTCTGTGTGTGTAGAACATGATTTATGTATACAAGAATAGTTTATATAATAAAGTAACATTTTCAACTATATAAACTAGTTATAAGTCCTTTTTAGGCACAATCAAAAGAAAAAAATGATTATCTATCAACAACCAACATGAAACGAAGAAATTATGCCATTGTCGGTGTGCGTCGTAAAAAATCAACATTTTAACACATTTTAATTTATTTTTAGCACTTCCGGTCATCAAAAGACAACTCAATTGGTATCAAAAATTAGCCCTAAACGCCCTTTATAGAATGGCATAATTTATTTCTCTTAAAAAATAAATCATGAATAAAATTATGTTATAATAAAAAAACATGTAAATTTTACGAAAATAAAACACCTTTTTATATATTTTAATTTATTTTGAGCACTTCCGGTTGTCAAAGGACAACTCAGTGACCATCAAAATGTAGCCCCACATTCCCTCTAGAGAATGGTATAATTTGTTACTCTTAATATTAAGTGACTAAAAAGATATAAACAAAATATCTAGGGGGGTGGTATCCACCCCCTGGTACCTCGGGTATAATGGGTATAACGTTTGAACGGTGTGAGATATCATCTCACATTTTACCTCAAAATGTGTGCCAATGAACCCCCTACAGCTACCTATAAGGTCAAATTTTTATTCCTTACGGAACAAGTTTGAAATCGAAAAAACCTAGGGTGGAGTGGATACCACCACCACCCTTGGTAGCCCGAGGGTTAATGCGGGCAAAGGGAACATAAAAAGAGTTAGTATTTCTTAAGCAACGCTCTCGAATATCAGCGCTGAATTTGAAATAATCTCTATTGGTAGCTGGCAGTTGATTATGGGTATATCGATACATTAATATTGCAATCTGTAATTGCCTTATTTGATCTGGTTGTAGGATTTTTAGACCTAAAAATTCTGCTTTTGTGTGGGCTCCTTAAGGAATTTTTGCAACAAATCGTATTGCCCGTTTTTGGAGGATAAGAATATTCTAGAAGTTTGACTTATATGCAGATGCCCACAATGAGAAGACACAGAAGACACCATGTGTGGAGAAAGTGGCACGGATAAAATGGGATTGAATTGCTCGACATTGTTCTCATTTTGGTGTATGAAATATAGCTTATGGCAAAGGCCTAACGACCGCAAAACTTCCCTACATATAGGTCGCGGCAAAGGAAATATTTTATCTGAAATTTTTGGGCCTGTGATCTAACAAAGTTCGTTGGAATGTTCTACATCTTTATTTCTATTAGGGCCTGTCTACTGTAGATCTGTGAATCCCACGACCCTGATGCGACCTGCTCCGATTTTCAACTTACCCCGGTAGCCTACTGCTTAATTTAGAGTTGAATAGGCCTATCTATTACACGGGTTTTCGCAAGGTCCACTCTACTGAGACCATTCTGTCAGCATCATATAATTTAATAAAATAACGTCACGGTATATTATTAGAGTTCGTGTAATACAATTATCTACATGTAAATAGCAACTAAAAACTCTTATTATTTGGTAAAATATTTTGGGTAGTCACATATGGGTGGAGATACCCGCTCGAGAGATGCCTAGATTGAACACTGAACGTAACCCGATTTCCGCCTCAATCTGTCAGTCTCCGATATAGAGTTTTCTATTCGTGCCTTCTATGTGCAATGTGCATGTGGGTCATTTTTACACTTATTAGTTTAGTAGTATACTGCTGACTGCTACAATGGGTCGCCGCAGCCCCCTGTTGCGTGGGGCAGTAGGCACGAGCCTCGCGTGTCTGGACCTTAAAACGGCTTAGCTTGCGCCCCATGTCACACTAATTTAAACCCTTCTGATTAAAATTACATATATATATATATATATATATATATATATATATGTATAGAGACAGAGGAAGGGGAGAGAGTGATAGAGAGAGAATAATGAGTTGGGTTTTTGAAGGGCTGCAAAATAGATTTTTTAAATGTATGAAATGGCTTAAGTCAAAGAATCTTTATCTCCAAGTACCATTTTATCCGCTACCATTTTGTCCATACCATTTTGTCCATACCATTTTGTCCATACCATTTTGTCCGTGCCATTTTGTCCATACCATTTTGTCCATACCATTTTGTCCGCGCCATTTTGTCCGTACCATTTTGTCCTAGTACCATTTTTTCCGCTACCATTTTGTCCATACCATTTTGTCCGCACCATTTTGTCCGTACCATTTTGTCCTAGTACCATTTTGTCCCATACCATTTTGTCCATACCATTTTGTCCAATACCATTTTGTCCCAATACCATTTTGTCCATACAATTTTGTCCGTACCATTTTGTCCGCTACCATTTTGTCCGGTCACCGGTAAATGGGCAGACGAAGAGAAACGCGAGTACAGGCAGATACAGAAACATGTCACGTGAGCTAGCTTTGGAAAACAGTGAGAGAATTAAGACAGACAGACAAATATTGACTATATTATAGAAACAGGAAAATTGAGTTTCCTTCTGCAATGAGCAAATTTCCGTTCTGGCTAAAATTGCGTCCGACGTTTAAGCGATGTTTATTCTTTGCCATTAGCCGTCTATATATTGTATAGAATATATATTATATAGAATGTATAATTGTATATTATATATTATATATATAGGCATAGGCGTACGGGAGATTTCAGCAGTGGGGGGGGGGAAGATTGAACTTCTGCCCGAAAAATTCATTCGTGAAAAAGTTGACAATTTTTTTAGTCGTTCGGGTCTGTGTTTGCCCGAAAAACCTGACTTCCCAAAAGTTGACGACCTTTTTTTTAGTCATTTCGGGTTTTTTTGCCCGAAAAAACTACCTGACTTGCCCGAATTTGGGGGGCATTTGCCCCCCTGCACTTCCGCCTCGTACGCCTATTTATATAGGTCATAGTGGCAAATAAACCCAAATCGCCAACAACATCCATTCGCATTTAAGCCAATTGGTTTTGTCATAAGCAATTAAGCATCGTCTCCCATCCGGGCAATCTCGAAACTAAGCACAAGTTGCGTGTTTTTGGCAACAGGACTTTAACGAAACAGCATTCTAAAATGTCCAAATAATAATTCTAAACCAAACAAAAAAACACCCAATAAAGGTTGATGTCGACTTTGACGATCGATTGCAATGGCATTTCGCAGAAACGATTGCCATGAAATTACTTTTTCCACAATGGGCAAGCTTGGTGGAAATGAAATTGCCCACTTATGTATGGTCTGTAACTTTGTAGGCCTATAGAGTAACATTTTGCTATCTAGGACCATTGATGATTTTTTCCTTGTTCGTCATCGTGATACGCATGTAAAATCAATCTTGTAAGGGTTCCCGGACAATTCGGAGCCGGACAATTCGGAACGGACAATTCGGACCGGACAATTGGGAGCGGACAATTCGGAACCGGACAATTCGGACCGGACAATTCGGACCGGACAATTCGGACCGGACAATTCGTTGCAGCCAAAATTAATGATGGAACTCCAACTTTTAGACCAGACTTTCATACTCATCACCATCCCCCGTATACAGAATGATGTTGACCGGAGAGACCATTGCGCATTCAAATTCAATTAAAAAATAGAAAAAAATTGTTCTCAAAGCAACCGTAGACCTAAGCATAATATTTCGCAAGTGATGAGTACCGTAGCCTATTAGTTAATTGCATTACATTACCTCACTTGGCAATGACATTATAGGAAGATTTGGAAAGACATAGGCACTTCAAAATGGACAAGTCACACAAAGGATGTGACTATAATAGGCCTATATTATGGTATTTGAAAGAAAAGGGAATTCACGTACAAAGTAATATAATAATAATAATAATAATAATAATAATAATAATAATAATAATAATAATAATAATAATAATAATTATAATATTATAATAACAATTTTTCTTTAATTCAAAGCCTGCAAACGCGCTGTGTTTGTATGCTACATGTTACAAGGCCTACAAGTTATGCAGTAATCTTAATTAACATCAAACTGAACGTACAGCCTGCAATCTGAAACCTGACTGACTGATTTCAATGAGCTGCTTCTAAGTTTGCAATTTAGTGCATAGGCCATTAACTTCTAAACACAGTTTCCTAATTTAAGTTTTTGAATTTAGGGTCTTCAAGATCAGAGAACTGTAATGACACACTGCCTTTTAATCGCCGTAGGTCTTTGATTTTTCTGATGCTTTTACTTCACACGTTTGTTTGCAACTCAAGAAATAATAGGTTTAAATAAATAAATAAAAGTTTGATCGCCGTTAGCGCCTGTTAGTAGCACACAATTTGTATATGCACTCCGAATTGTCCGCGTCCGAATTGTCCGGGTCCGAATTGTCCGGTTCCGAATTGTCCGCGTCCGAATTGTCCGGTCCGAATTGTCCAGTTCCGAATTGTCCGGTCCGAATTGTCCGTTCCGAATTGTCCGGTCCGAATTGTCCGGGTCCGAATTGTCCGGGTCCGAATTGTCCGGTCCGAATTGTCCGGTCCGAATTGTCCGGTTCCGAATTGTCCGGTTCCTAATTGTCCGCTCCCAATTGTCCGGTCCGAATTGTCCGTTCCGAATTGTCCGGTTCCGAATTGTCCGGACACCCTTGTAAGTGCGCTTTACCTTCTAAATTTAAATCACTGATATTTCAGCCTCAAAGTTAAGATCAATTTTTATTACTATGTGGATTTGTCTAAGCTTGAATCCAGGCAATTACTTAGCATGGCCACTTCTATTATAGCCATCCATTTTCTTCTAACGTTGACATCTGTGTATAGTGGTATTATGCCATACATGTAGCTATAGGCCTATCCTACTGCAGAGAGAAACAGACAGACAGAGAGACAGAGTTAGAGACAGAGAGATAGAGATAGAAACAGAGACCAAGACAGAGACAGAGAGACAGCGAGACTGAGAGACAGACAGAGAGGCAGAGACAGAGATAGACATACAGAGAGACACACAGAGAAAGAGACAGAAAGAGAGTAAGGAAAAGAGAGAAAGAGAAAGAGAGAAAGGGGGGGGAGAGAAAGAGAGATAGATAGATAGATAGATAGATAGAGAGAGAGAGAGAGAGAGAGAGAGAGAGAGAGAGAGAGAGAGAGAGAGAGAGAGAGAGAGAGAGAGAGAGAGAGAGAGAGAGAGAGAGAGAGAGAGAGAGTGTGTGAGAGAGAGTGTGAGAGAGAGACAGAGAGACATAGAGAGACGAAGGCGAAATGATATATCTCTCTTAACGGCGCTATATAAAAACACTCTATACATGCATCAATTAGAAACGGCGCTCATGTGGACTGGTAGATATGGACCGCAGAAACCGTGTCTGCTTGCATGGTCTGGAAAGTGTTCACGTCATTAGAAGCGATACGACACTTAAATGGCATCTGGTGGCATCGGGTGAAATATGGTGGCATCGTGTGACATATGGTGGCATCGTGTGTCACGCCTGTCGTCGGTGCCACAACCAGCAATGCCCCGGTCTTTGTTCACTAACCATTGCTATAGTATTATACTAGATTTAGACGCGTAGCGCAGGTTGTCGATCCCAGAAATATTAAGTGCACGTAAATGGAGTCTTATAAAGTAATTAGGTTTAGGTAAGTGAAGCAAAGTCGCGGGAACGGTGAGGACCGTGAGGGACTTATAATTATTTAAAGGTAAGATGAGACGATCCAAATTAATGAAAAGCAAATATGCCTCGGTAAAATAATTGAAACATATATATTCATGTCAAAGTAGACGTTACGATATCCGAGCAGAAACCATAAAATGATTAACAAACGCTATTATAATAAAATTATATGAAATCAAACGTAGGCATGGCAAAGTAAGTCGAAACTCCCCGCATAATTATTCCTCGCACTGTTTTTCTATCCAAGTAACCTATCCAGTCCCAGTAATCACGATTTTGTGGCTGCTCTTTAAAAGTCACGACAAGCTTCCAAAATCTTATTCAAGACAGACTTTGCGCGGCCACAAAATTTCTGAGCTGCTCCTCAAAACCAGCGTGCTATTGGGTATCCAGTCCCAGTAATCACGATTTTGTGGCGGCGCCTTAAAAGTCACGCCAAGCTTACAAAATCACTCGAAAACCGTCCATCGTTCGAACTAATGCATATAGGGTATAGGCCTAGCATTAAAATCAGTCAGGATTGCA
>CAMAOG010000147.1:0-41965 GCA_945859605.1 Lumbricus rubellus | reverse complement strand
GATAAGCTGAGTCGATATGTTGTGTGCGCATGCGCAGCGGGTCTTCTGGTCGAGCCTGCAAGAATGGCAAACACACAACGCGCGTGGCTTAAGTTTACGAAGTTTTAAAGTTTTCCGAAGTTATTCCGTCCAAATTTTCTCAATACATCAATAATTAATCCAACGTTTTAAATACCTAGAAATTACAACCCTCCAGTCTCCAACAACTAGACCACATAGTATTACGGTCACAGCCGTGATCTGGCATAGTATATATACATATATATATATATATATGCCTTAATTCAACCTTCCTCGGCACGAGGGTTGGTCGCATTTTGGACAATTCTTCTCCATCCTCTCCTGTCTTCGGTTGCTCTCAACAATTCTTCTGTGGATAATCCCGTTCATTCACACATGTTGTCCCACCACCTCTTCCTCTGTCTTCCTCTTGATCTTGCTCCCGAAACCGTTCCTTGCATAATTTCCTTCTCTAAGCAATCTCCACGTTTCCTCATGATGTGCCTGAAGTATGACATCTTCTTTCCTTTAATTGATTCAACTTCAAATAGACTCCTTTCTACACCAGCCGTCTCCAGAACCCTTTCATTTGGTTTTTTCTCAGTCCATGATATTCCCAGGATTTTTCTTATGCCTTTAATTTCAAATGCCTTTATTCCATCCCCATCACTCTTTTTGATTGTCGAACTCTCACAACCGTACATGCACATCATCACTGGCCACATAAGCGTCCTTAATAACTTTAACTTTGTAGATAGTTTGATGTTATGGCTTTTCCACAGTTTCTTCAGATCTGCACCTACCGTACTCCATGTCTTCTCATGATTCTTACTCTTATCTCCTTGCTACACTCAGCGTCTTTTGTTACGAGTGAGCCTAAGTACACGAATGTGTACACTTGTTCTATCGTGATGTCCTGCACTTTGATATTACATTGTTCCTCTGACGCGCTTTGTTTTTCCCCATGTTGATCTCCAGACCTTTCTTTCGACCTTCCATGTCCAAGCGAGACACCAGATCCTGCAGCTCCGTTTCTGTGCTTGTCATTAGCACTATGTGGTCTGCATAACGTAAGTTTGTTATCCTTCTTCCTCCAATTTGAATGCCTAATGTAAGCTAATTTAATCAGTGCACGACGATTGTCGTACAGCGACGCAGGTAGAACAGCTGCAAATTGGCGCGCGGCGTCTGGACAGGTGATTGTCTGGACAGTGCGTGATGTCTAGACGAGCGTACGTTGAGTGTACAAGGAGGGAGTGGAAGTGAAGAAGGAGTGTTGTGTGTTGAGAGCCGTTGAGATAGGCTGTAATAGTTGTTGTTGAGTTGCGATAGAGTAGACTGATGAAGGTAGTAGTCGTGTAGTTGTTATGATAACGCAAGTGTAGTCATTGTTGTGTTGTTGCTGATCGTTTTACTTTACATCGGATTTTGGAGTATAATAAGAAGATTTAAACACGTCGTCGTTGTTGGTTACAAAACAGTAAAAGACTGTAGATTCTTTACCTAGCCATGTAGCTAATGAAACAGTTATCTAGGGATAGGCCTATGCTACCACGAACTTATACGAAGAAGCTTCCGAAGAGACTGATAGGAGGAGGTGATCACAAGGAGGATATCACATTTGGTGTCGTTGCGGTGAGATAAGGATCCAAGTTGCAGGAGAACGATCCTAGTTACGAACGGAGGGATTCTATCCAATCAACAGACGTTGTGGAGGAACGGACGCTGTGAATTTATCGAGGAGCCGAGCACACGGGAGAAGCAACGATACATCGAGCATCCGTACGTCAGTGAGAAACGACAACACAACGACTACAAGCGAATGTGACTACAAGAGCACAAAGTCGGAGAGCAGAAGTCGAAGGCGGAGAAGATGAAATGATAAACGAAAGTTCGCAAGAAGATGACACGGACAGCGAAGATGAACTCAGCATTCAAGATGACGAAGGAATAACACCCGAGAACAATGAAAATGAAGAAGTGATGGCTGCATGTGAACGAAATGATAGTGAAGATTCGGGGAGCGATGTGGAAATTGGTACGAGCATGAGAGAAATGTTTACGGAGAATACGAATGATGAAAAACAGGTGGAAAATGCAAAGAAAGTGGAGAAACAAAAACAGTATGCCGGCCAATATAACAAGAAAGCAAAATATAAAGAATTCAAACCAGGAGAAAACGTCAACGTACTATATCCAACGTCAACCAACAAATTGATCTCACGATGGCATGGTCCATGTACAGTGCTACAAAGAAGATCCAAGTATTCGTATCTGGTGGACATGAATGAAAACGGCCGACGAATCGTCCATGCCAACAAAATGAGGAAGTTCATCGCAAGAACATTATCGTGTGGTCTCATCGTGGCAGAGGACGACGAATTCGGATCAGTGGTAGAACTACCATTGAAAGACCAGGCAGAGACGACACAGAAATCGCTGCAATTGGACTATGAACAGATCGGACATCTTACCAGCGAGCAACAGAAATCACTTCAAGTGGGTGAGGAACAAATTAGCGATTTAGCAATCAAGATGTCTAAACAAGTGCTGTATGCAATGAGCCGTATGTAGATGACATTGAAGTACATTTTGATATATGTCCTAATCATTTGAATGGACATTCTTTTAAGACAATTAGAATTGTTTCTGAAACAGATCAGATTGCATAATGTGATTTTATATATGTTTGAGGTTGGCAAACCATTTAATTTGTATTGTGATAGCAGTGATTTTGCTGTGGGGGCTGTGCTGTCACAAGTGGACGATGAGGGGATAGAACGTCCCGTTTCATTTATCAGTCAGAAGCTGACAGATACCCAGAGGAGATGGGCGACGATTGAGAAGGAAGCCTATGCAATCATATGGGCTTTAAACAAATTGAAAGAAATTATTATTGGTTCCAAGATTAATGTGTTCACTGACCATAATCCTTTAGTTTATTTGACTGAGTCAATGTCGAAGTCTGCTAAGTTAGTCCGATGGTCTTTATCATTGCAAAATTTTGACATTCTGTTGAACTATAAGAAGGGAAAGCTGAATGTAGTAGCGGATTGCTTATCGAGATTGTAGTATAAGATATTTTGTGATTGCATTTAGTATAGAAATTGTTTGTATTTAGTTTAAGCATTATACGTTCGCTAATTTTTAAGATTAATTAGCTCTCTTCAAAAGAAAGGAAGGAGGTAATGTAAGCTAATTTAATCAGTGCACGACGATTGTCGTACAGCGACGCAGGTAGGACAGCTGCAAATTGGCGCGCGGCGTCTGGACAGGTGATTGCCTGGACAGTGCGTGATGTCTAGACGAGCGTACGTTGAGTGTACAAGGAGGGAGTGGAAGTGAAGAAGGAGTGTTGTGTGTTGAGAGCCGTTGAGATAGGCTGTAATAGTTGTTGTTGAGTTGCGATAGAGTAGACTGATGAAGGTAGTAGTCGTGTAGTTGTTATGATAACGCAAGTGTAGTCATTGTTGTGTTGTTGCTGATCGTTTTACTTTACATCGGATTTTGGAGTATAATAAGAAGATTTAAACACGTCGTCGTTGTTGGTTACAAAACAGTAAAAGACTGTAGATTCTTTATCTAGCCATGTAGCTAATGAAACAGTTATCTAGGGATAGGCCTATGCTACCACGAACTTATACGAAGAAGCTTCCGAAGAGACTGATAGGAGGAGGTGATCACAAGGAGGATATCACACCTCCTGAGTATCCTTTCAGTGCCTCCCTCATGACCATTTCTGATAGTATATTAAACAAAGATGGTGAAATCACACACCCCTGCCTAATACCCCTTCTTATCCTGAACTCACTCGACATTACTCCGCCAATTTTTACCTTAATTTGCCGTCTGCTTATTATACAATTCATCTACCAGGTTGATAATGTGCGGCGGAAAGCCCATTTCAACTATCGATAACCATAGTTGCTCATGTGACACACAATCGAATGCCTTCTTGAAATCGACAAAGCACATGTGTAGCGGTTGTTGTTGCTCTCTCTCTCTCTCATCTTTTCCATTATAATTTTAAGATTCGTCATCTGGTCTCTTGTCCCTTTGCCACGTCTAAACCCCGCCTGTGCATCCGCTAATTCCGATTCTGTACGTCTTCTTATTCCTTCCAGCATGATCTTTATCATATACAGGTTAGACATGTTGAAACGGGTTTATCAAGACATGTCGAAACGGGTTTATCAAGACCACTTTCGATAGCTGGAAGTTGAGATGTCGAAACCGCTATTATTATCAGCACATTAGCAAGAGCCAAGAACTCTGGATCTTTGCAATGTAGAAATTGGAGGAACGATGTTTTCATGAGTCGTTCATTGTAGGCTACAACAGTAGGCCTACTACTGATCTCGACTACAGCTATAATTACAATAACCTCTACAGCCAAATTGATCTCGCATGCATACTCTGAATATATGATGAGAGCAGAAGACCATAAACCAACGTCAAGCAGCGTCGTTTGCTGTGCGGCGGCGGCGACAGAGCGCCTGCAACTTTAATATCGTCGCTCCGGGATTTCGGACAACATCGCAGAACGACCCGTGACGATAGCCTCCTATATACTCAGCTCTGGTTACTTTTAAGTCTTTTATAGAGGCCAAATGTCACATTAATGATGCTTCACATTATTCGTGGTTTGCGTTTTCTTATCGGCATTGCAAAACAGCGTCGGTTTTATTCTGTAGGCTACCGGTACGTAGAGTTTTACGAGTACCATAGCAAGCATCACCTACCGCCCAGTTCAGAATTATATTACACGGTGTTCCGATGAAAGTAGACCCCAGAAAAGCGGTCAAAACTCTACGCATTTGGCTGAAAATTTCAAAACAACAACATTATTCATTTAGCTTAGACACCTAATCCTAAAGCCGTTTAGAAATATTCGTGAATTTGTCAAGTTTACGAGCGTTTGCGATGTAGCGCCGAAAAAGCGATAGGCCTATTTCCATCATACAAAAGCTGAAACGAAGTGAAGTTCAGCTACATCTGGTGGTCGAAATGTCCTCCATGTTCACGGACACACGACCGTAGACGTATAGTAGTGCAGCAACTGTCCAGGGAGACACCCAGCTTCATATCCCGCAGCTGTGTGTTCGACTGGCCGCCCAACAGTCCAGACCTCAATCCGGAGTGTACTGGAGGAGCACGGTTTTCGTTGCATCCACGTGTTGTGTGCCCGACACAGTGAGATGTGGACTGGGTCAGCTGAAGGGCTTCAAACCGTAGGGCTGTGCCTTTGTGCCTTTCGATATATTCGGCGCAAGCTGAATTGTTTCAGTGAATCTTAGCGGTGTTTTTACTCTATAGAGTTCATCCCAGGCACACAAGAGGTCAGAATTATGTCACAACAATGTGAATTAAGCATGTGTGTTGCATAATTATTATGTTACACGTGTATATATATATATATCTATGCTAATAAGCAGAGATCCTTCAATGTTTCTGTCAAGAAAGATTTGAGCTATTTATACGGTGTGTGTGCAGATTTCTTTTCTCAATACCAATGATGGAGAGGTGAGCTACAGTAGCCAACCCTGAAAGAAAGCATTACAAGTGGGACGAAGACCGTATACGAGGCAAAATATTTATATCTCTCAAGTGAAACTGATCTGGACTGCATAGTATCTGAACATTGTTAGGAAGTGATGCTGAGCTAAACTCATCGTCGACGCTGTTTGTTTTTACTTCCTCTCTGTACGTTAACAATAATTTAGACAAGCATCTATAGATTCTACACCGTGGTTCAAAAAAAGTAAGCCAAATTATTTTTCATATATCTCTAATGCCTGACAACATATTATGCTAAAATTTTCCAAATATTTAGAGAAGTGAACCGAGAATATGATTCCAAAATTTCATTAGATAATGTTAAACGGATAAAAAGATATGAATATTTAAACTTCATATGCCGAAATATCAGTTTACAAGCAATTTTCTGTCAGATTCAATCAAATGTTTCCTTATTATCTCCAATGCCTGATGATTAATCATTCTAAAATTTTTCAGATGTGTAGAGAATTGAACTAACAATATGACCCCAACAGTATGGTTTGATAATTTAATTAAACAAGATGCTCAAAATGTCCCCATCCTGCATGCAAGTCTGGAGGCGCTGGAGCCATTGCAATGGCAACATCAACGTCGATTAGTTATCCTCTGGTCCAGGTCATCCCGCACTTCCAACAAGCGTTGCTTCATATCGTTTATATCATGGATTGTTGTCTGGTAGGCTTGGTCTTGCATCACGCTCCACATTTTATAGTCGACAGGATTCAAATCTTGGCTGTTCGGAGGCCATAATGTGGGAGAAATGAAGCCTGGCGTCTCTCTTGTCAGCATTTCGATGGTTTCCTAGGTTCTGTGGGCTGGCGCTGTTCTGTTGAAAAACTAAGCTGTCTTCTGGGACTAAATTAATTTTATGATTACAGATAGAAGATGTTGTGACAGCAGAACATCGCGATAATAGGCTCTATTAATTTTACTACAGGATCAATGAAGACTAAAATTGGAACGGCCAAGCGTCGAAACCGCAACGGATAACAGACTTGCTGAAAACTGAAATTTCGCGTGATGAAGTTGAAATATCCATATCTTTTTATCCCTTCAAATTTATGACATGATATTTTGGAATCCTAATCTTGGTTCAATTCCCTAAATATTGGGGAAAATCTTTTATGATTACTCATCAGACGTCAGAGATGTAAGAAAAACAGTGTGGCTTACTTTTTATTGAATCTGACAGAAATTGCTTGTAAACTGAAATTTCGGTATATGAAGTTTAAATATTCATATCTTTTTATCCATTGAATTTTATCTCGTGAAATTTTGGAATCACATTCTTGGTCCACTTCTCTAAATATTTGGAAAAATGTAGCTTGATATGTCATCATCAGATATTAGAGATAAATGCAAAACAATTAGGCTTACTTTTTTTGAACCACGGTGTATATATAGGCCTATAATGTATCGCTTTTGGTGATCATTGAAGCGTCTATATGAGTTTATATGGCTGCAGTTTAATCGTAATTTCCATTGAATCATAGTTTGTTACAATTTCTGATGCAATTAAACTGCTAATTAAAAGTTATAATTATACATTTACGTGTTTCTTTTTCTGCAACAACAGAATGTTCGAGAAGACGACACGAAAATCATCATCATCGGCTTAGACTCAGCTGCTGCTGCGTTGGATTGTCACGAAAAAGAAGACAGTGGAATTGGGAAAACAGATGAGAGTACGAAAAATGATGAAAGCTCTGAACAGGTATACCTACTTTCTATTCTCTAACTCCCAGCTACTTATTGACAAAGCAATCATTCATTTAGCCAACCATGCCGCGGTTACTGTTTTATCCAGATCTCTTAGATAGCCATATCTCATACCTCCGTAGCTTAATGATTCATTGCTTGGCGACCATAGCAAGCTTTTGGGTTCAGTTGTCACCTTTGTCTCTGACTTTGCGCTCATATATATGTATTTATCGGTACATTCTTCTTCCAGTCTTAGTCCAGGAGACTGGTTACATGAGATAGCGCCTATTATAAATGCAATGCACAAAATATGGGACTTCAGCCCTAATCTATAGACAGAAGCAGCAGTGCGGACAGAAGCAGAATATAAAAAAGAATAAGAAGAATGGGAAGAGCAAGAAGAAGGAATACAAGAAAGAGAAGAAGGAGAAGGAGACGACAGATAAAAAAGGAAGGCAGAAGAAAAGTAATGACAGGTGCAAGATGAAGATCGATAAAATGATGAATAGGACGACGACTACGACGACGACGACGACGACGAAGAAGAAGAAGAAGAAGAAGAAGAAGAAGAAGAAGAAGAAGAAGAAGAAGAAGAAGAAGAAGAAGAAGAAGAAGAAGAAGAAGAAGAAGAAGAAGAGGAAGAAGAAGAAGAAGGAGGAGGAGAAGAAGAAGAAGAAGAAGAAGAAGAAGAAGAAGAAGAAGAAGAAGAAGGAGGAGGAGGAGGAGAAGAAGAAGAAGAAGAAGAAGAAGAAGAAGGAGAAGAAGAAGGAGGAGAAGGAGGAGAAGGAGGAGAAGGAGAAGGAGGAGAAGGAGAAGGAGGAGAAGAAGACGAAGAAGAAGACGAAGAAGAAGAAGAAGAAGAAGAAGAAGAAGGAGAAGAAGAAGAAGAAGGAGAAGAAGGAGGAGAAGGAGGAGAAGGAGGAGAAGGAGAAGGAGGAGAAGAAGAAGAAGAAGGAGAAGAAGAAGAAGAAGAAGAAGAAGAAGAAGGAGAAGAAGAAGGAGGAGAAGGAGGAGAAGGAGAAGGAGGAGAAGAAGACGAAGAAGAAGACGAAGAAGAAGAAGAAGAAGAAGAAGAAGAAGAAGAAAGAAAAGAAAGGAAGAGATAGCTGTTCCATAGAAGTAGCCATGGTTATGAAGTATAATGACTTGCTGCTCTTAATTTCGGCAGACGTGGAAGGTTGGTCATGAGACAACGAACGCTCATAATTATGCATGCAGTGTGTTGTGAATGTTGTACTCATTCTCCGGTACAGTTCGATATGGTATCTATGGAGCTAAAAATTCTTCGCTGGAAATTAACAATCCAGAACACCAACTTCTCATCATGCATTATCTTTACTGGCTCCCTGTGCGCCTGCGTATTGAGTTCAGGGCAGCTGCTCTGGCATGGTGATATTGTCCAAACCGACGCTCAATTTGCATCCCATGCATAGCTATGCTGTATCACGCCGCGTATCTGAGGCCGTCGTATCTTACTCTCTGGAGTTCTCTTGGTTTCTTTAACTCGTATTAATCGAACCTTCTCTGTGATGAACCCAGTGGTCTGTGACGGTCAACCTTCGTTTATAGCTACGCGCCTTCATCCTCATGAGAATTAGAATTCAGAATCATTCCTCTCCAAACGTAAAACTTCTTTGTGAGTGCTGGAGTTTGGAGCACCTATGAGTAGTTTAAGTTGTATTTACTTTAAAGCTTTGTTTTCAATTGAAATCCTATTCATTATAGGCGATAAAAAAAAAGAGCGCCATGGTCGTCGTCGTCGTCGTTTCCGCCTACAATTATCCTACATGCTCTCATCATCGTCATCTCAATGACTAAAAATTAATTAATTATCTTTTGCTCGTCTTTTAATTTAAATTATTTTCCCATTTCCAGGATTGTCTTGATAACGAAATTCAGTCTCCTCCATCGGCGCTTTGTCCGGCATCCTATTCCTCATCCTCATCCTCTTCGTCCTCCTCATTCTCCTCCGCTTCTTTCTCGTCCTCGGCTGATAAGCAGCAGCAGCAGCTGTCGGCTGTCTCCTTTAGCGGATCCACAGTGCAGGGGGCGGGCGATCCGTTGCTTGAAACAGCCTGTGATGGCTGTCGAAGAAGCAACGACGACGACGACGAACGACTGCTGACCAATTGCAAGGCACAACATCATCACGTGACATCTCTCAGCTGGTCATCGAATTGCCATCAGGCAGTTACCTATGCACCTGTGCTCGCACCAGCCGGTCATATATCAGCACCAGCCGGTCATATATCAGCACCAGCCGGTCATATATCAGCACCAGCCGGTCATATATCAGCACCCGCCGGTCATATATCAGCACCAGCCGGTCATATATCAGCACCAGCCGGTCATATATCAGCACCAGCCGGTCATATATCAGCAGCAGGTGACCACTATCCACCAGAGCCTGCTGGTGGCGACCATAGACGACAGCAGCAGACACCGAGAAAGAAGAGTCTGGAAGAAGAGATCGCGGCGCTCAACTACGAGATGGAGAGAATTCAGTTGCAGTGTCAACAGTTGGTTGACCGACACAACAACGATAGACAGCGACGACAACAGAGACGATCGAAGAGTGACGACAGATGCGAGGCAGCAACAGCAGCAGCACTTCGTCGTTCATCCTATGACCACCATCACCACCATCACAGTACTCCTCCTCCTCCTCTTCCTCTGCGCCTCGTGCCTCGAATGGGGACGAGGCTTCAAGACCTCCTGCTGCTCACGCCGAGTCAACTACGACACTCGACGACCAGTCACTGTGGCCCCGGCGACGGCGGTGGAAGCCACGGTGGTGGTGGAAGCGGTGGTGGTGGAGGCCACGGTGGTGGTGGTGGAGGCGGTGGTGGTGGAGGCCACGGTGGTGGTGGAAGCGGTGATGGTGGAGGCCACGGTGGTGGTGGTGGAGGCGGTGGTGGTGGAGGCCACGGTGGTGGTGGAAGCGGTGATGGTGGAGGCCACGGTGGTGGTGGTGGAGGCGGTGGTGGTGGTGGAAGCGGTGGTAGAGGCGGTGGTGGTGGAGGCGGTGGTGGTGGTGGTGGTGGTGGTGGCGGAGGCGCTCATATCGACGATCTGTCAGTGACTGAGATTCGTCTGAAAGGAACGAAGAAAGATAAAACGACGATGCCCGTTGTCTGTGATCATCAGTGGCCCCCGATCGTCACCACCACCAGCAGCAGCAGCAGCAGCCTGTCTCCATGCAGGAGATTCTACGAAGCATTGGCGTTGCAGAAGCAGCGCTCATCGAGTGCCGTCGATCATCATCCGTGCTTTCCAAACGGATCCGTTCCAGCAAGAGATGCAAACCTCGACTGCAGACTGACGAGTCGATGTCCCAATGACAAGCAGCCGAATCCTGTTGCGTCGTTCTACAGAAGCAATCATCAGTACTCTGCCAATTATAAGACTCCGGTGGATCCGGGAGTGGCACCGAGTCAAGCAACGCCATCAGATGTGTCATCAGATGTAGCATCAGCTGCAGCCAAAGGGAGAGGATCCTCCTCATCTGCAAACTTTCTGCAATTGATTCAGCAGCGCTGCCATCCGATGACTCACGCAGCTGCTGTAGTCGACAGTAAGCATCATAGCATGGAGGAGTCAGAGACCGGAAAGAAGCCGCACTCACTGCTGCTGCAGCAGCTGCAGCAGTCGAAGACGCAGAAGAAGCATTCGTCGCCGTTGCTGCTCTATTCAGCTGCTGCTGCTGCTGCTGATGCTGCTTCGTTGTCTCAGAGGATGTCCAGCGTCACTCACCAGACAACGCACGAGCAGAAATCATCCAGAGCATTAAAAAAAGTAGGAGGAGGAGGAGGAGGAGCAGGAGGAGGAGCAGGAGGAGCAGGAGAAAGAGGAATGGTAGGGGGAGGCGGAGGAGAATCTAACGTAGGAGAAGAAGTAAGAGTGGGAGAGAGAAGAGAACTTTTTGAAACAGTCAACGCATCAAGCGACGTCTTCCGAGGCATCAGAATCAAAGACTGTTCAACGTCTCCTCCGTCGAAGGTGAAGCTCAACATTTGTCGCCCTTCAGCCGCCTCACCGTCGCCAGCAGTAACTTCCTGCGGGGCTCGAACTCCAGCGGTGGCGGTGGCGCAGAGCAACAGCGGTGTGCGGGGACCGGTGGGGGCGGTGGGCGTCGGCGGCGTCGGCGTCGAGTGGGTCGTGAAGCGAAGGTGGGACGGGACTCGGTACGTGATGCGTCGACCGATGAGGAGCCGTGTTCTGAAGGAGAGGAGAGCGAGACAGTTGGCCGAGGAACGATGCAGTAGTACGACGACTGATGACGATGTTGTATCGGAATTGAAGAGAGGACGCTACTGGAACCGAGATGCCCGTCGAAAGCATCTCGAGATGGCGAAAGATCGCAAGAGCCGCAAAGAAATGATGCAGCAGCAGCAGCAGCAGCAACAAGCTCGAGAAAGCGCCAAGCTCAGCAGCATTATCAGCATCAGCAGCATCAGCAGCAGCAGCCGAGGTCATCAATGTCTGCAGCAGCTAGACATCGTTGAACTGAGTCGACGACGACTGATGATGCAGCGGCAAAACAAAATCTTTGACAACTTCACTACACTTCAAGAATTTCTGGCGCATGGAAACCGAGAGCCTCCCTCTCCTCATCATGCTTCCTCTCCGCATCCACACCCTTCCTCCTCTCATCATCCTCATCCTAATCCTCATCTCTCTCCTCATCCTCCTTCTTTTCATCCTCATTCTTCTTCCTCTTCTCATCCTCCTTCTTCTCCTCATCCTCATCCTCTTTCTTCCACTCCTCATCCTTCTTCTCCTCATCCTCATTCTCCTCATCCTCATCCTCTTTCTTCCACTCCTCATCCTTCTTCTCCTCATCCTCATTCTTCTCATCCTCTTTCTTCTCCTCATCCTCCTTCTTCCTCTCCTCATCCTCCTTTCTCTCCTCATCAGTCATCTCTAACGGTTGCTGATGATGAGCTGCGCAGTCATCCTCTTCTGTTTCGTCATCACCGCCATCAACATTTGGTAAACCCTCTTCTTTCTGTTACTACCGTATAGTCCACAGTTGTGTCTAAGTAGCTTTGTAACCTTTTGGCTGGAGTTTTGAACAAGTAAGGTTCATTAATCATTCACGTGGCTACATGCAATGCCATGGGAACCAGAGGAAAAGAGCGAAATATTATGCAGTCATCGTTTGCTGCAATCGACACTGTCACGTCCATGCAAGTGTATATTATACTTATAGGACGTTCAACTGCAGATATGATTTTATGCTCATAACTTGAACGACGCTTACTTCTAATCACACACACAACACCCACCCACACACACACACACACACACACACACACACCAGCACACACACACCAACACACACCAACACACACACACACACTACAACGAACTACGTATCATCTAGGTTACAAACAGTGGATTAACAATTCGACCTATTATCATCTTGGGTAAAAGAATCACTGCTTTGCGAAAACTGTGCAGCATATAGCAGGATGATCTTTCAAACCTCAAAACCTCAGTAGTATGGTCTGGTCTGTTCAAACCAGATGTCCGTGGTCAATATAATAAAATAATGTGAGACGTTTCTTTATTATTTTCATGGATTACATTTACTCCGTTGTATAGTCTTTTCCGTGGCAGTCTCACCTTATAGCAGCCAAATTATTTTGTTGAACCCACGATGGACCCAAACCTGGTCATAAGTTACCAGAAGTAGCCCTCGCAATGCTGTACAGCTATATTGGTTCAATGAACTAAGCTGGGCGTGCAGAGTAGAGCCGCCGGTGCATGCAATCCACTTCTCGTCCAAACACGATCTCGTCATCGTTTGCTTCTCATGCATGCGTCGTCGTCTCACCAGACCACAGCTGCTCGTCATGAACAAATTACAGATATGGATTCGAATCCCACAGGAAAAATATATAGACAAAGGAAACTGTGTTACTGGCAAAGTATCGAATTGGATACCATTACAAAGACAAGATGACCCCTCTTCCCCTGGAGCGACCTTAGGATTACACTGTCGTCGAAACCAACTGAACTCATCGTCCTCAACACATACATGTAGACGACATCACATATTCTATGATTAAATGTAAAATGTCTATGGTGGTCCTCAACAACTCGTCGCTTCAGCACCGTAGCCTCTGCACTGTCTGCACTGTCTGCAGCTGAGCTGACATTGTGTCATATTATCTCTTCCGTGATATACATGTACGACCTTCTCCCTATTTCACCATTTCTTTCGCCACGAATAATTATTTCTGATGAGCATTGAGCGATGATGATTCTGGTTCTTGTTGTACAGCGACGAACGAGACAAAGAAATCTGATAGCTAGATGAAAATTTATTTCGTCAATTTAATAATTAATGGTTAAATATTGTTCAACTATAATAAATTGCGTATATATATGTTGTTCTAATAGTTCAGACTTGTCTCAAGCAATATTCAGTGCTAAAAGATAGTGAAATAGATATATTATAATAATGATGATAATGATTTTCGTCTGCAGTAGACGAACGTTAGTTAGACTGCAGACGTTAGACATCGTCGCCTCATCTATGGACAGAAGACATCCCAGACGAATGCTCCTTCGGACCAGAGATTCCCTCGAGGACTTCTCCACTGTCTGGCTCCATCACTTCTTCGAAAGCCAGCTGGAACGAATGAATAGTAGACGTAGTAGCCAATGGCTTGGCTCTTCTCCAGGCTGAGCATGTATCCATTCGTGTGGTTCCAATCTCCTCCAGCCTCTGTTCCTCTGACGATTCTGGTCGCTATTCGAGAGTCCCTGCTGAATAAGATGAGCTCCTCGAGACATTTGCAGCGGATATTGCTGAGCGACGGGCAATTCGGTTGGTAGGAGTTTGGACAGTTTCCAGAAAAGGCTCTGCAGGTCGATCCTGTTTCGAGGCAGCAAGTGGCGAGGCCGTGTGTGAAGCGTTGGTCAGGGTTGAGGCAAGTGGGGCCATTGGTCGTTGGACACCATGCGTCAGTCAGGTATTGGCCATCAATCCATCCGTCGAATATGAAGTCACCTATGGCGGCATTGACCTTGTACCAGTGTCGACCGTCAGACAGTCTTACGTCTGCCTGGTAGCGGAAGCAATCCATGCTGTTGGCCAATTGCACGACTTCAGCACCGACGTCAGGTGCCAACCGGACGGCAACGTCTTTGCCTTGCACGCAAACACAAACTCTTCGCGACGATGACGACGACGAGGGATTCTCGCTGAGATCAGGTTCCACTGGATCTGCACAAAACATACGAACGTCGTTGAATAGATAATTAAGAGAGAGAGACCATTGGATAGAACAGAAGTATACTCTGTAACGTAATTATGCAGTGTCTTGTGTCAGCAGAATAGTCTTACTATAACTAAGACATGGTATTATGGCCATATAATCAATTATTATATTGCATGATTATAGAAGAAAAACACAAGTCGTCACCAACAGTTTGTAAAGCATCGATTTGCAGCACAATATTTTTTCTTTCATTTTTGAGCGCCTGCAAACGCACTGCGCTTTACATGTACAGGTTATGCAGTAATCTTAATTAACATCAAAATTAACTAGGCCTACTAATTGAACAAAATGAATGATGAAATAATTGTATACGATAGTCTGACTTACAAGTAGGCTGAGGTGGAACTACAACAAACATAAATCGGTCATCACAGAGACAGATACCATTGTGTAGAAAAACAGATTATTGTGAGCTTAATAGTATGCAGCTTTTATATAAGAAAAACTATCCTACTTTAACAGAGGCATGATACGAGGCTCACATGTCACTGGGCACCGAAGGAAGGGACGCCAAAATGATGGCTCGCAGGGGCGGATCCAGGGGAAAATCTGGCCATGGCCCCCGTTTAAAAATTTCTTTATTACATGTACACCAGCTATTCTGGCGTGGAAAGTGGACGTGACGTCCCACCCCCATTGAGGTTCAAAATTCATGGTTCGGAAATACTTGCTCCAGTTAATCTCTTTAAATGAATATGTAGGCTAATTATTAAATGACAGTTAATGACTTACAAACATTTGTTAACAATTGATTGTATAGGGCCTACGACGTTCATTCACTTGTTAAGTCATTTGAAACGTTGTAAACACTTATTAAAACCGTTACAAGTGTTGCTTGAGACGACAACATGCCTTACCAGCTGGCAGAGGTTCCGGTATAGGCCTAAGCGTAGCTTAAAAAAAATACATCGTTCAGTAGAGAAAACGACCAACACACAGAAGAAAGCATATTTTAGCGTATGCAATTTTTTGTAACACGAGAACAGTTTCATTATCACTGAGCCTAGCAACTACTCTAATCATAACTAAGCTCCTATTGCTCGCTATTTTAACGATAACGCAAGTTTATCTGCAATTCAAAATGGCTACCCGTCATTCCGTCTATTTAAACTTTACATAGAAGTCCTTACTACAAAATGCAAGCCACTTCTTAGCTTCAACCTGCTGATTGCTACTTTAATGGGTTTCACGCCATAACAGGTCCCGCCTATGAATCATCTTGTAGCCCCCAGACTTAGGCCTAGTTCTCTTAAATAAGACAGAAGCTGGAAGAGCGAAGCCCGGTATTTTGCATTATGCTATCTAAGACAGAGGCGTGCAAGAGGAGCGTGCTACGCCATTGGATGTATACGTCAAAGCCGAAGAGATCAAGGCTACGAAAATAAGTCAACCACGCAGTTGCTCTAATTTCAAAGCAAACTTTAAAATGGTTGAGGTAATTGTTATAAACACTTGTTAATTATTATTGATTGTGAAACTTATTGAAAACACTGTACGTATCGCTTTGCATTGAGATTGTATGTGGTTGTCTTACTTACCAGGAGGCTGATTTGGAACTGCAAAAAGTCATCATTCAACAAAGAAAAGTTAAACAGAAAAAAGTGTTAAAACACATTCGTCGTAGGCTATTATAAAGAAAAACAATGTACAAAAGTAACAAAACACAAAGTTGACTAAGACTTAAACCTAATTTAACCAATTTGTATGCTTGCATGGAAAACGTAGCCTAAGTCTTATCAGGAATAGGCCTACTTAAATCAGAATGACCCAAGTCTCAATTCCAACTCCTCGATTTACATCGAAGTCAAATATCATGGATCTGGGAATAATTGACCCAGTTCATATTTTAGAACGAAGATAGATTAGGTAGGCCTAAGTTACAAATTTCCGTAAAAGATTGATTTTGACACTGATTAAAAGCGTTGACTATCCGCCATTAATCAGATAGTTTGACTTTACAGCAGACTGTGATATACAGGGTGTCCAATAAGTTCGTGAACGATTTTGCTAGCTTGCTACAAAAAATATACACAACAAAAATCAATAATTATTGTACCATTTAATAGGCAATAGTGTTGCCTTTGCTGGCTATAACAGCTTTCATTCGTCTGGGCAAAGATTCGATGAGGATGTACAAAGTTTCAACCGATATCGAATTCCATGCTTTTCGCAAACGACGTTTTAGCTGAGCAGGAGTATTTGGTTCAGGGTCATTGTAGACACTGCCTGAGAGTATATACTCCAGAGATTTTCAATCGGTGAGAGATCAGGAGAGTTTGGAGACCAGTTTCAATGCAGTTAGGAATATTTTCGTTCAGCCATGCTCGCGAAACAGCAGATGTATGTGCTCGCGAACAACAACCGTTTTTTCCTCTGAGTGTCTGTTAGCAATGGCGCTTTTCTACGGTACGTTTCCAACTTCTCTACTTTAACTCCCCTTTCATGTAATTTCTGATTATTTCTTTGTTGTCCTTAAGTCCACCTGTTTTGAGAGATTTTTCTATCTGTCTCAATCCAGGTCCTCGTCTGTATTTCGCCTTTTTGATTATTTTAATAGCAGCCTGTGTCAAAATCTTTGGTCGGCCGCATCGTGCATGATCGCCTAACTCGCCTTGCTTGCTTCCTTCAACCTATTTTGCTACCCAACCTTTCGATCATCCTAATTTATCGCCTATGACGAAATATGAATATCCTTCTTCATCAAGAATAGCAGCTTTCGAGCGTAACTCAACGTCTGCTATTTTTCTCATTTTCCCTAAGTTTGTTTACGAAAAACGATCTGAACTGCATAAAATTCGCTAAAAATAGCGCTTCCGCATAAATTGATGACGTCATTTCCTCGTTGCAAAAAACTAACACTTTTTACACTTTTTGGTTTCGGGACATAAAGCTCTTTTAAATGATATAAGCATTATTAATGTTTGTTGCAAAACTTTTCTGCTATCTGCAAGCAAAATCGTTCACGAACTTATTGGACACCCTATAATTAACATGTGTTACACAATACACATGCTCGTTAACGGTTTAAGACGTTTTACAAATCAATTCTGCTATGAGATTTTATGTGGACGTCTGATGTAGCCTGCCATTAGGCTGAGGTGGAACTACAACAAAAGTTCAACGGATTAAAAAGACCACCAGACAGAATATTTTCGGTGTATGCCTACGTAAGTTTTGAATCTCGCAAGGAGTTTGACTATGACTGAGACTCAAACCAAATATAACTAGGCCTATATTGCAAAGTCTTTAGAAAATATAAATGTTGACAGGAATTCATACATCAATATTGCCATAGTCTCTGGTTTAACTCTTTGATCATGTCAATCCATGGGATGTTCAACATGTTCGGCCGAAAGGGGGTCCCCACACTTTAGGGGGCCCCACACATGCAATATGAATAATTTTACATCATTGTTAATTTTAGTTGCAAAATGATTTTAAAATCTCAGAACAAATTATAGAGTTATTTGAAAACTACTGATTTTAACATGTTACAATTTGGCACATATGTGGGGGCCCTAAGCCAATTGGAGTTTCCATTTCCAGGTATATTGATCTTAAGATCTGCCAAAAATGCTACATTTGTTTAAATTGCATATTTAAACATTTAATAGCTCATTCGATCGAAACTCAAGTAATCGTGGACGGACAAAATGTCCCCGGACAAAATGTCCCGGACAAAATGTCCCGGACAAAATGTCCCTGGACAAAAAGTCCCCGGACAAAATGTCCCCGGACAAAAAGTCCCCGGATAAAATGTCCCCGGACAAAAAGTCCCCGGACAAAATGTCCCCGGACAAAATGTCCCCGGACAAAATGTCCCCGGACAAAAAGTCCCCGGATAAAATGTCCCCGGACAAAAAGTCTCCGGACAAAATGCCCCCGGACAAAATGTCCTCGGACAAAATGTTCCCGGACAAAAAGTCCCCGGATAAAATGTCCCCCGGACAAAATGTCCCCGGATAAAATGTCCCCGGACAAAAAGTCCCCGGATAAAATGTCCCCGGACAAAATGTCCCCGGATAAAATGTCCCTGGACAAAAAGTCCCCGGATAAAATGTCCCCGGACAAAAAGTCCCTAGAAAAGGGGTAGGGCTATCTAGAACCCATCGCATGGGGTGCCTACCAGCATGTAGCTTACATTGACAAGAAGAGAACGTGTGGCAGAGGAATGGCTTTTCCAAATGCATATGAATGCTTTATTGTTTTTCAATAGAACAGTGTATTCTTTATTAACTAAACAATTGCTGTTTGGTTCACAAGATTTTGATAAACAAAATATCTGTTTTCTAATTCTTGCATCAGAAATGTACAAGTTCACCAAGGCGCTTAGACAGTTTTCATGGCATCTGTCTTTGTGTTACTATAGGCATCTTTGAAATTGTGTGGTCCATATCGCTTCTTATTTAAATTGGTTTATGAATCATTCCAATCATAACTTCATAAGAGCGTTTCTGATGAGACAATCGATCAGGTGAGAACTTATTTCTCAATCGTTAGCTGGACGATGTAGAGTAGACTATGCCTGCCCTTTACAGGGGTGGGAGCATGCTGTGAAAAACATGTCTTCAGTTTATCGGCACAGCTGAAAAGTGTCGGGAGCTTGCTACTTGGCACTGGCATTGCTGTTCTAATTAAGAGAGAGAGAGAGAGAGAGATCTTTGACAATAGGTTTTTCGTGTTCCTTAGTTGCTAACATCTTATCACGCTCGCAGCTGCTGTCTGCAGTTTGGGGCTTGTATCTTGCATGCGGTGCCAACTCGACCACTTGCCGACGTTTCTTCTTCAAGAATTTGTGGATGTACTGCTTCTGTTCTTGACTGATCTTTTCAAGAAGGCTGTCGTATAGGCCTACCTTCAGTACAGAAAATACCATACTGCATGGTTCCAGTTATCAGCATGTTGACGATTCCTGAGGGAAGGCTCGCAACGGCTTGCCTAGCCGAGCTGACCCTAGACATGGGTGCCTCCCATTCAGCGGGCAATCGAAACTATAGGGAACTCACTCTTTTTTGTCGACCGAGTTGAACAGACGTCGTCGGTACTTGGCCCAAAATGGCTATGACCTTGTCATGAACACGGTGCCTAGGCTTCAAGGACACCAGTGCCACGGACCCCTCACTGTCAACCAGTTATAGTGTCGAAACATGTTCGCAGTGCGCATTAGCACGGCACGACAGGAGGATCTCATCCACAGCCATGGGCGCCCGCAGAAATTTTTGCAGGAGGGGGCAAAGCATGATGGTCAACTTTAAAAAAATTTAGCAGAAGGACGACAAATGCAAAGCGGGAAGTTAAGAACATGCAAGGGTATTTTTCACAGAGGTTTCTTGAAGTAAATTTTTCTGTTTCACTTTTAAAAATTTATAATATGAATTTCTTCTTTTTGCAAGATAATTTGTTTAAAAAATCGAAAAGTATTAGTTAAAAGTAGCCTTTTTAATTCTCTAATATGAAGAAATTTGTTATAAACCCCAAACGTAGTAGTGAGAAAAATAGGTTTCAATTTTCCAGGGGGGGGCAAGTGCCCCCCTTGCCCCTATGTGCGGGCGCCCATGTCCACAGCACTCAGTACTATAATACATAGGAGGCTAGATGATCCATGGTGCATGGAAAACCCTCATCAGTTCACAACTGCCGATCCAAAGACACACGACGGATAGACATTAACCACCCAGTCAATGGCGTCAAATCTAGAATAACAGCAGCCTTTCTTCTCATACGGACCGCAGGAGTGCGCAGACCCATCGGACACTCAGGAGCTTATCACCCATGATTACCGTGTTCACAGCCCTGGGAGTCCTGGCACTTTGCATAGATTTACTACGCCTCTTTTTAGTTGCCTACAAATGTTAGCTTGGTTGTACTAAAGTGGTTAATTTTTAACGTTTAATAATCATAATTATTCTAATATGTTTTGACATTTATTGTCTTTTATTATGTACTCGCTATATTTGTTAATTTCCAATCATGCCATTTGTTTGAGCGGAATTACATTAGAATAAAAATTTATAAAACCATAGAGCCTAAATAGAAGGTTCATGGATCTAATAATACTGAAAACAATTTTTTTTGCATAAATTACTGCTGTCAAAATACAGAGGGACTCGTGAAACAACATGCGATTTTATGTTCTTTAAAGTGACTATTTGTCCGGGGACTTTTTGTCCGGGTACATCTTTATCTGGGGACTTTTTGTCCTGGGACATTTTGTCCCGGGACATTTTATCCGGGGACATTTTATCCGGGGACTTTTTGTCCAGGAACATTTTGTCCGGGAACATTTTGTCCGGGGACATTTTATCCGAGGACTTTTTGTCCAGGGACATTTTGTCCGGGGACTTTTTGTCCAGGGACATTTTGTCCGGGGACTTTTTGTCCAGGGACATTTTGTCCGGGACATTTTGTCCGGGACATTTTGTCCGGGGACATTTTGTCCTAGCACCCAAGTAATGGCTACTCTGCGACGCATCACGAAATGGCATACTTACAATCATTGTGTGCATTGCAGCCTACACGCTTTGTTTATACGAATTAGGTCTACTACCGTGGTAACTGCGAAAATATGATTGCAATCAGTGGTGGCATACAGCAAGTCGAATCAGAACCAATGTTCTGGTAAAAGATCTTTTCCTAGGTCGATGTCATTCCACAAGACTGTCTGAATTGTTTCCCTGCCAAGAATTTATTTGGGGATAAATCGCTTCCATGCTGTTTACTTGTACGAGTGCCCTAGCCATGTCCTGGTTAAAAAAGAGTCTGACAATGAAATACGCCAATACTGTAAAACTGTAAAAGACGTAGCCTACAGGCCTACTTTAACACTATACACTGAAATATCAGAAATCTGCTGAAATTTTGAAAGAAAGAAAGATGGAATTATTAATAGACGAATGTTGATTCTTTAATATAATAGTTCCGTGTGTCCGTTTGTCGTGATTTTTGTAAAGTTGGGGCCCCACAGTTTCACTGAACAGGGCCACATTTGTTAATCCGGCTCTGTGTCAATCTATATAAAAAGAGGAAACTGTGTCTGTTTGACCGGGATGCAATTCTAGTTTTGAGCTTTTCTCTCCAAACCTTCACTACTGATACTGTGTCGGTCTCGGCATGGAACACCCCGTGAAGGGGGAGGGTTGGCGAATCTATCCCGTCATGGGGGCCATGCTGGTGGGGCAAAAACGGAAATTTTTGCACATTCTGTGTCACTCGCATTTCCACACTTTTTGTGTTTTTAACACCACATTTTTGAACATTGTGTGTGTATCTTTGACTCGCGTTTCCACAGATATTTTACCTTTTAACTGGAGGAAGCGAGGGAGGGAGGAGAGAGGGAAGGAGGCGGGAGGGGACGGTCGGAGGGAGGGACGGAGTGAGGGAGCGAATGGGACGACGTGATGGTGCGGAAGTTGGAGATTGGCCGGGAATGGGACAAATCCGAAAAAATTCCCGGGAACGCTGGGTACCCCAGTTAGCACCAAATATATTTATCATGGTTCTGGAAATAATAATATTGATCCCGTTCATTTTAAAACATGAGGACAATTCAAATAATTATTACTAGCACGTGTTGAATATACGACTTATTAAAAACGTTGTCAGTTTCAACATGCATATGGATTCTATAACTTACCATCAAACTGAGGTATAAAAAATAGTGTATCGTTCAGTAGAGAATTAGAACCGATATTAGACAATGAATGCAGTTCTTTTCCACACAAAAACAACTTCATTGTTACTTAGACTATCACCTACTCTAACAGTATCCTACGGTATATCTCGTCGTATTCATCCATACGCAAGTTTGGCTCTAGAAATCAGTGATCTGATTGATCCTTTCAGCAAACTAAAATAATTCATGGATCAAGTAATTGCTAAAAACATTTGTTGACATTAATTGTACAACATATTGAAAATGTTATACATGTCGCTTTGCAATGAGATCACATGCGGTTTTCTGACTTACCAGGAGGCTGAGGCGGAACTGCAAATATTTCATCGTTCAACAAAGACATCATTAGACAGAAAAAAGCTTTTGGAAACTTAGCTGCTGCGCGTCGTTTAGGCTATATCAAGAAAACAGTGTGACTATAGGCTAGGCCTACACGTAGGCCGTAACTAAGATTCAAGCCTATTTTGCTACATGGCACTCTTATATAGAAAACGCAAGTCTTATCAAGAATTCGAAATGGAAACTGTCCATGTCTCAATGTTAACTCTTTGAATAACATCGAAGTAATTAATTATATTGCTCTGGAAATGATTGAACCAGTTGATATTTTAAGGTGAAGATACAATTACGGCAACCTATTGTCACAAACTCAAATGTGTTTCACGCTGTAATCAAATCCCGTGCATGAAACGTGTTAGGCTATAGCCCGACACTTAAATCTTCTAAATAAGCCAGCATTGGATAGAGCGAGCTCTCCATCTGCATGCTCTCCATGATAGAGGCGAACTAGAGGCGCATTGTAGACCAAGACAGATCATGTCAAAGCCGAAGAGATAAAGGCAATAGAAATCAGTTATCTTGGTGCTGCTTTTAGCAAACTCGAAAACGCTTTAAATAATTGCTAACACATCATGCTATATATTGATTGTAGCATACGCCGTATTGGAATTGTTGTAATATCGCTTTGCAATGAGATTGTATGCGGTTGTCTGACTTACCAGTAGGCTTGGGTGGAACTACAAATTAAAAGTTCATCGTTCAACAGAGATAAATTAGGCAGAAAAAAGCATTTGTAAAGTATAACCTACGCAACGTTTAGGCCTGTATCAAGGAGACACTGTGATTATATCAAAGTCTAAGAATTAATTTAGCCATATTGTAGGCTATGCGCTTAGGCTATGCAGAAAACGCAAGTCGTAACAGAATTTCAGAAATCAAAATCCTTTAGTCTCCGTTTTAACTCTTCGAATTACGTCGAAGTCAAATATCACGGTTCTCGAAAGAGCCTAATTAATTATTTCAAACATGTGTTAGATATTGATTTTACTATTTTTGAAACCTTTGTATGCCTCTAGTGCTTAGCAATAAGATTTCTTCACTTTACAGCAGACTTTGGTTTAACTGGCATGTGTTTAACATGCCTATTATAATAGGCCTAAGCTTAGCACGTTTTAAAAATCGCTTCTGCCCAAAATTTAATTTGTGGTTGTCTGACTTACCATTAGACTGAGGTGGAACTACAACAAAATACAAAATAAAAAATACCATTGGACAGAAAAAGACATTTTGCTGCGTATTTAAATTTATATCAGGCACACAGCACGACTAAAACTAATACTTCAACCTAATTTAACCATATTGTTCATTCTTTTACAAAATATAAATCTAAATAAAATTTCATAAAACAAAATTATCATGCAGTCTCCAGTTTAACTTCCTGAATTAAGTCAATGTAGTGCAGCCATCATGGCTCTGGAAATTATTGAATCCGTTCGGTTTTTTTAAACAGTAGGGCCTACAACATAAATTATTGCTAACATGTGTAAACATTTCGTCGCCTGACAATTATCTTCGCGTATGTCCATTTTTGTCAAAATCGAGTTTAGACTTGTTTTGTAGCAAAAAATTGGTTATCTTTCTTCACTGTTAACCGTTAGGAGATACGACAAGTCGTTTTAAAGATAATCAACGAAAACTAGCCCACTTGTCGTATGTCCAATTTCAGTGTTGCTTTGTCGTATCTCCAATTTTTTGCCGTATCTCCAGTTTACGCATTCACGGTTTAAAAGTGCATTGTCGTATATCCAGAAAAACTCGTCGCTGATTGGACGATGGAGATACGACATCCCACTTCGTTGTATCATAGTGTCGTATGTCCAGGAAATAAAAACGTTCTTTTATTTAAAAAAGGGTATTAAACTTGCGAAAATTGAAACGAACAAAGTCGCAATTGATTGTATATTGCTGTTTTTATTATTTCATTTTTTTAAATTTTCTCACGTCAGAATGACTTGCAATTGATTTAAATCCATTTTATACAACATTTTCCAGAATTTCACAAAAACCACTCTAAGTTTCAGTTTAATTTTAGTGCAACATCCTTTAATTAATGTCGATACTTTAATATGACACCTTTGCTTGAAGTTTTATTGCACTGGATATATTTTTTTGGCGTCCAAAGTTGCGAAACTTCAAACTCGTTTTTCTCGGAACTCACAAAAGTGGACATACGCGAAGATAATTGTCAGGCGACGATTTATTGCTCGATTTATTAACAAATTGTCAGTATCACTTTGCAATGGGATGGTTTGGCTTACCATAAGATGGAGGTTTAACTAAAACAAAAGAAACCTCGATCAGTAGAAAAGTCCAGATGATAAGACAAACGGAACATTTTAGAGTATAATATATGCAGTGATTTGTGTCACAAGAACAGCTTCATTGTCAGACTAACATCTTGGCTTACTCTAAAAGCATCGCACGTTATTTTCATTGAAAACGAAAGTTTAGTGGGAGTAAAGAAAAGCTGCAGCCGACTAGGCCTGTTAAGCAGAACTGCCTGTTGTAAAATGCAAACCTTTTCCTAAACCGACCTCATAATTATGGCTTCAACCCTGCTCCACTGTTCAAAGAATTCTTCGGCTGAGATCCTTCATTACCGACTTGCCGCTTTAGATGGGTTTCACGCCATAACATTTGCCGATAATGAACCGTCTTGTTGCCAAAGACTTATACAATGTAGGCCTACATGTAGGCTATTTGAAGTAAATGAGCATCAGGCAGAGCGAACCCTGGACTGCATACTCCCTAGAGTCCCTATAGCTAAAGGCGCGTTTGAGCGCATCCGACCCCAGATTATGCCGATTAGATGAAGGCTCTAGAAATCAGTGATCTTGTTACTCCTTTTGATGAACTCAAATATGATTTAAATAATTGTTGGAAAGATGTGTTAAATATATTGATTGAACGACTTCTTGAAAATGTTGTAAAAATCGCTTTGCATTGAGATTGTAGCCTATGTGGTTTGTCTGACTTACCAGGAGGCTGATTCGGACCTGCAAACGTTCATCGTTGAACAAAGAAAAGTTAAACAGAAAAAGAATTTTGAAACATACTCGTCGTTAGGTAGGCCTATATCAAGAAAACAGTGCAACTAGGCCTATAACTAGAAATACTTAAACCTAAGTTAACCATAATTGAACGCATAGGCTACATAGACCATTCAAGTCGAATTAGGCATTCAGAAATCACAATGACCCAGCTCTCATTTTTAAGTCCTCGAAACACGTCGAAGTAACAACGATAATGATTATAATTAATTAATAATTATTGATAGTTGTGTTGTGTTCGATTGTATGAGAGCAATAAAAAAGATGTCAAATAGGGCCTACTATGGCTCAGGAAATAATTGATCCAATTCATATTTTAAAACGAAGATAGATTAAATGTAACAAAAATGCTAGAGGCCCATGTAAAATATTGATTTTGCTATTCATTGAAAAGTTGCACAATCCGCGTTTAAATTAGATAGTTTCACTTTACACATTTTTACAGCAGATTATGGTATAACTGGCATGTGGTACACATGCTCGTTAACAGTGCCGGATTAACTTTTTAGAGGCCTGGCGCAAACAATGCAACAAAACTAAAGTAGGCCCTCTATCCAATCAAATTATCAAAAAATGGGGGGAAATTAATTATATAGAAAAACATACTTTAATAATTTATGAACACAAAATGAAGCTGTGGAGATTTTTTAATTTTATTTGTTACAGTTCAACTGTTCAAAAATGTTCGTCGAGTTTAAAAGTCTTTCCTTCGCGCTTTGAAAGTAGAGAATCAATGATATCTTGAAAGTTGCAAGATCTGTCAAGATTTCACACTCAATGTTCAAAAGAGTTAAATTTGCCAATCTGTCCTGGCCCATTGTTGACCACAAAGATGATTTTATGCGTTTTAAATGACTGAATGATCTTTCTCCACTGCCAGTGTTTAATCTAGACGTCTCTGGGGGGGGGGAAAGTTCCCCCCCCCCAGGATTGACATTTCCCCCCCCCAGAAAAATTTGACAAAATGATATTGTTTTTTTACTGTTTTCATCATTGTTTTACATGGAGTGTTATAATATACGGTGATATTATTTACTATTACAATTATGATTATAACAAATGACATTATTAATTTTACTAACATAATATATGATACTATCATGTTGCAATGAGTATAACTTACTGTATATGTTTGTATAAACACTTTTTGTCTAACTAAAAACAGAGATGACATCCCTCCAGAAATGTTTTTTGCAAAATGATAATAGTTTTAGCTGCTGCTTACATCATTGCATTATATTAACTGTTGTAATATAATATACCGTAATATTATAAATTATATGGCTATAGTAAATATTTACTATTATAATATGTGACACAATACTGCTAAAATGAGTGTTAAGATGACACCCTAAAATGCTGCCATTGCAATGTGGAAATTCAAAAAGTTTCTGATGAGGCTCTGAACAAGTACAGGTTTTTGTTAAGATGACACCTTAAAATGCTTCCATTGCAATGTGGAAATTCCAAAAGTTTCTGGTGAGGCTCTCAAAAAGCACAGGTTTTTGTTAAGAAGACACCATAAAATGCTGCCATTGCAATGTGGAAATTCAAAAAATTTCTCGTGAGGCTCTGAACAAGTACAGGTTTTTGTTAAGATGACACCTTAAAATGCTTCCATTGCAATGTGGAAATTCCAAAAGTTTCTGATGAGGCTCTCAAAAAGTACAGGTTTTTGTTAAGAAGACACCATAAAATGCTGCCATTGCAATGTGGAAATTCAAAAATTTTCTCATGAGGCTCTGAACAAGTACAGGTTTTTGTTAAGATGACACCTTAAAATGCTTCCATTGCAATGTGGAAATTCAAAAAGTTTCTGATGAGGCTCTCAAAAAGTACAGGTTTTTGTTAAGAAGACACCATAAAATGCTGCTATTGCCATAGGCGCAACCACCCTATGGGACCCACGGGACGCGTCCCCCCCCCAACTTTTGAGTGGTCCCCTAACTCTATTAGTGTGGTCCCCCAACTTTTAGGACGTGATTCATTATGGTCCCCTCCAACTTTTAGGACGTGATTGCGCCTATGGCTATTGCAATGTGGAAATTCCAAAAATTTCTCATGAGGCTCTGAACAAGTACAGGTTTTTGTTAATATGAGACCTTAAAATGCTTCCATTGCAATGTGGAAAATCCAAAAGTTTCTGATGAGGCTCTCCAAAAGTACAGGTTTTTTTTAAAGAAGACACCATGAAATGCTGCCATTGCAATGTGGAAATTCCAAAAATTTCTGATGGGGAGGGGAATCCCCCTTCCCATACCCCTCCCCCTCCCGGTCTCGGCGCTACGCGCCTCACGAGCGTCCTTCGGACGCTCAATTGTCTCCCCCCCCCCAGAAACCTGAATTCCCCCCCCCCAGAGGACGGGGACTAGATTAAACACTGCTCCACTGCAGTTACTTACAGGCAAAGTTAAGCAAATACGTAGCCTAGTGCAATACAAACATTTGGAAAGCCGTAGCCTATACGTCTTTCAGATTATAGCGGTACATTATATTCAGCATCCTTTGTGGAGTAACTGCTGTACCTGTTTCTGTCTTTTGTTTTAATGCATGGTAGATCTATGTTAGTTTCAGATTTAGGCATATCAATGATATCATTGCTGAAATCAAGGGTGTCTGTTGTTGGCATTAGTGCTGACACTGCTGAGCGGCCTGAGCCTGAACTGCATCCAGCTTCTGACGCTGAGTCGACACCATCTATAAATTGCGGCACTTCTCGTGTTTTTACTGCCAGAAATTTATCATTACTACCACGTTGCTGTTTGCCTATACCTCTTCAAGTTCGCGTTTTCTTTGACGTTTCTGCGAACCGGACTCAAATTTCTTCATTTTCTTTAGGCCTACTTATTTTATTTGTTTAAAAATTAAAATTAAAAAAAGAAATAAGCAGCTACATAAACACTAAATAGTAGATAATAATATTACATGGAACATACACTGTGTCGTCTGTACCGTACGCATATCTATTATTATTTTATTTGGGGGTGGGGTCGATCCGCGCGCATAAATTGATTAGGCCTACGTCATACGTCATCATTACAGTACACAATTAATTAGTACGTCAAGGCCTGTTTTTACAATGCCACCAAATTTTATATGCAATGCTTGTTTTAGAAATTAAACATTTTAAATAAGCCGGACTGTGACTTATATAAACAGATGTGATCGGATAATCGGATTTCTCAATTTTTTTTACTTTTTACCCCGAAAGAAGGCCTGGCGCAAGTGCGCCAGTTGCGCCATGGTTAATCTGGCACTGCTCGTTAACGGTTTAACACGTTTCACAAATCAATTCTACTATGAGATTTTATGTGGACGTCTGACGTACCACTAGGCTGAGGTGGAACTGCAACAAAAGAACATTGTTCAACGGTTAAAGAGCATTAGACGAAAGAAATTTTTAACGGGTCAAGTAACTGTTAAAGCACTCGTTGAGCTTGACTATGAATAGCCTAAGTCTTGAACCAAATAACTATATTGAACGCTCATGTAGGAAATATAGCCTAGATATTGACAGGAATTCAAACATCAATATTGCCACAGTTCTCGGTTTAACTCTGTGATTACGTCAATACCAAATAAAGTTATTAAGGTTCTGGAAATAATTAATCCGTTCATTTTAAAAAGAGAACAATTCAAAATTAATAATTGTTAATAGCCTAGCAAGTCGTGTTGAAATTACGATTCATTGAAAACGTTACCAGTTTCAATGTGCATAAAGACTCTAGAATCTAGACTGTCACCTAGGCTACTCTAACATTAGCCTATATCCCTCGTGGTTTTCATCGATAACGCAAGTTGAATAGGTGAAGCCAAATCAGCGTGCTCTCTAAGACAGACACGCATCTCACGCCAGATTATGTGAAAGCCTCAGAGGTCAAGGCTCTAGAAATCAGTGATCTGATTGATCCTTTTAGCAAACTCAAATATGAATCAAGTTATTGCTAAAAAACATTTGTTAACATTATAATTGTACGACAGATTGAAAATGTTTTACATTTCGCTTTGCAATGAGATCACATGCGGTTTTTTTGGCTTACCGGGAGGCTGAGGCGGAACTGCAAATAGTTCATCGTTCAACAAAGACATCATTAGACAGAAAAAAGCTTTTGGAAACTTAGCTGATGCGCGTCGTTTATATCAAGAAAACTAAGATTCAAGCCTATTTTGCTACATGGCACCCTTAGCCTATATAGAAAACGCAAGTCTTATCAAGAATTCGAAATGGAAACTGTCCAAGTCTCAATGTTAACTCTTTGAATAACATCGAAGCAATTAATTATCATTGCTCTGGAAATGATTGAACCAGTTGATATTTTGAGGCGATGATACAATTAGTCGATTGTCGCAAACATCTGTAAAAGATTGGCTCTATATAGACCTAATTGAAAAAGTTGTGCTATCGCTTTGCAACAAGATAGGCTAATTATCATGACTCTACAACAGACTGCGGTATAACTAACACGTAGGCTATCAAACATGTTTATTAACACGTTTGCGAGACGCTTCTGCTATGACATTGTATCAATTTGTATGCGATCGTCTGACTTACCAGTTGGCTGAGGTGTAACTACAAGAAGAGAGCATAGTTTAACGGAAAAAGACCATTGGATAGAAGAAAACATGTTGTAACATGCGCAACGTTTACGTCAGAGAAACAGTTTGTCTATATTTAGGTTTTAATCATGATCTAACTATGTTCTATACCGATGTAGATTACGGTACGCAAGTCTGAAGAGAAATTCAGGCATGACTTTGCAGCATATAGGCCTACAACTTTTATATCATGCATGCAAACACTTGGACCATGACTACGACTTCAACCAAATTTTACTAGGCCTATGTTGTACATTAATTTGAATTTTGAAAATATAAATCTTAAATTGAATTCAGAAATGACAATTGCCAAAGTCTCTGGTTATTAAAAGCGTTGTCAGCAAGGCCTAACTACAATAAAAGAAACATCGCTCAGTACCCTAAACAAATCGAGATGATTAGACAATGAATGCAGTGTTTTAGGACACAATAACAGTTTCATTGTCAATTAGGCTATCACCTTTTCTCAAAGCATCGCACTTCGTTTTCATCGATAACGAAAGTTTAATGAGAATTCAGAATAGTTGGAGCAGTCTGTTCAAGAAGTATTGGAGAATGCAAACCTTTTTCAAAACCGGCCTCATAATAATATTATGACCTCAAACATGCACGTTGTTGCCAATTTATCGGATGAAACCCTTCAACACAGCTTGCTAACTTAAATGTGTTTCACGCTGTAATCAAATCCCGTGCTTGAAACGTGTTATAGCCCGAGACTTAAATCTTCTAAATAAGCCAGCATTGGATAGAGCGAGCTCTCCATCTGCATGCTCTCCATGATAGAGGCGAACTAGAGGCGCATTGTAGACCAAGACAGATCATGTCAAAGCCGAAGAGATAAAGGCAATAGAAATCAGTTATCTTGGTGCTGCTTTTAGCAAACTCGAAAACGCTTTAAATAATTGCTAACACATCATGCTAGATATTGATTGTAGCATACGCCGTATTGGAATTGTTGTAATACCGCTTTGCAATGAGATTGTATGCGGTTGTCTGACTTACCAGTAGGCTTGGGTGGAACTACAAAATTAAAAGTTCATCGTTCAACAGAGATAAATTAGGCAGAAAAAAGGCATTTGTAAAGTAGCCTACGCAACGTTTAGGCCTATATCAAGAAGACACTGTGATTATATCAAAGTCTAAGAATTAATTTAGCCATATTGTAGGCTATGCGATTAGGCTATGCAGAAAACGCAAGTCGTAACAGAATTTCAGAAATCAAAATCCTTTAGTCTCCGTTTTAACTCTTCGAATTACGTCGAAGTCAAATATCACGGTTCTCGAAAGAGCCTAATTAATTATTTCAAACATGTGTTAGATATTGATTTTACGATTTTTGAAACTTTTTTTGCCACTAGTGCTTAGTAATGGGATTGTTTCACTTTACAACAGACTTTGGTATAATTGGCATAATGTGCTTAACATGCTTATTATAAATTTAACACGTTTTAAAAATCGCTTCTGCCCAAAATTTAATTTGTGGTTGTCTGACTTACCATTAGACTGAGGTGGAACTACAACAAAATAGAAGAAAAAAATACCATTGGACAGAAAAAGACATTTTGCTGCGTATTAAAAATTTTATCAGGAATACAGCACGACTAAAACTAAGACTTCAAACTAGTTTAACCATATTGTTCACTCTTTTACAAAATCTAAATCTAAATAGGATTTCATAAAACAAAATTATCATGTAGTCTCCAGTTTAACTTCCTGAATTAAGTCAATGTAGTGCAGCCATCATGGCTCTGGAAATTATTGAATCCGTTCGGTTTTTTTAAACAGTAGGGCCTACAACATAAATTATTGCTAACATGTGTAAACATTTATTGCTCGATTTATTAACGAATTGTCAGTAGTAGAACAGAATGTAGCAAGCTCGGACATTCGACCAGTATAGCCTTGACTTTCGTCCAATCTGACCAGTATAGCCTTGACTTTCGTCCATTTGACCAATACCAGCCTAAAAAAACTGAGTGCCCGCGCAGTTTGACCAATATAGCCTTACTTTTTCATATTCGGCGTCTGTCGTAAAAAAGTAAAAAAGTAAAAAAAAAGTTAAAAAAAATTTTCTCTGGCGTATATAAAATGACTGAAAAAATGGAATATACGGCGCGACCTAAAGACGAGATATCCCAATATAAAATGGACTACTCATCGTATAATCTGAAAGAATTACGACAAATTCCTAAACAGAGAGGACAAAGAGGATACTCGAGTTTGCGAAAAGCGGAACTCATAGCGTTCATATCGCAGGGAGATCGACTAGGCGCTCGGGCTCAGGTCAACAAAGCACAAGCGCATACTCCCGCCACTGTGCGAGAATTGCGAGAAATTGCAAAAAAGAGAGGTGTGCGAGGATACTCGAGATTAGCAAAAGCGGAACTTACGGCATTCTTGACTACTACTTGGAAATTTTTGCATCCGGGGAAAAATAAAATAGTTTTTTCGGATTGGCTGACTAGCGAGATTAGTCAGTTACCTCCGCAAATAAAACCGCCCATTCATAGGTTCAAACTTCGAGAGACTGCGACGGCCATCAAAGGGTTTACAAAAAGATACACGATCGATGGCAACAGCAGGATCGATGTTGCAACTTTTCTCAAGGCTGTAAGACCGCAGGTAGTTAGGCTGCTAGCGAAAAATCGGGGGGTAAAAGTTCAACTCGATCTCATGTGCGAAATGGAAAAAGTAGATATGAAAACCGGCGAAGTAGTAACGGCTGAGCCTAATTTCAAATCAAAGAGTGATATTATTTTAGAAGCAACCGATGTGAGGGAAATATATACCAACGCAGCGGATAAAATTAAGGAGAGCATGGCAAGTTTTCAGATGCGGGGGAGTAATTGGAGATTCAAAACCGTTTTGAAGTTGGATATCGATACGGTGGTATATAAACCGCTGAAAGGTAGTTCCTACATTCCACTCCCAGATTATTTAGCGAATAAAAAGGCTATTATTAATATGAAGAACAAAGATGGAGAATGCTTCAAGTGGTGTGTAACGAGGGCTGTAAACCCCGTTGAAGAACATCCGGAGAGAATAACGAAAGAATTAATTAGACAGTCTGAGGAACTCAATTGGTCTGGTATTGTATTCCCAGTAGCAGCGGATGCTAATGTGATAGGTAAGTTTGAGCGAAATAATAATATTAGTGTTAATGTTTTTGGTTACGAGAAAGATGTGAATGTATTCCCACTATATATATATCAAAGCATGAGAATGATAGGTGTGTAGATCTATTACTCATTTCTGATGGAGAAAAGAAGCATTATTGTTGGATCAGGAATTTCAATAGACTGATGGCGGTGAAAACAGAAAATACTACTACATCAATGTACTATTGCAAAAGATGCTTGATAGGGTTCAGTAGAAAAGAATCGCTTCACAAACATACTGAGTACTGTTCGCAGCAGGACGCCCAACGAATAGAACTTCCAGAACCTGGGACTATGCTAAGTTTTACACATCATTATAGAAAGATGCGTGTACCGTTTTTGTACTTTGCCGATTTTGAATCGTTCATCAAACCCATCGGTACATGTCAACCCGTTCCTAGCACGTCTTACACCAACAAGTATCAAAAACATACGCCCAGCTCGTTTTGTTATCATTTGAAATGCTTCGACGATGAAGTTTATTCCCAAGAGCCGGTGCGGTTTACAGCTGAAAACGAAGACGATGATGTTGCTCAGTTATTCATAGACTCTATCGAAGAAAATGTAAAACGAATATACAACGAGTTCAAATTCCCCAAGAAGATGATATTCGGCAAGAAAGAGCAGGAGCTCTTCGACTCGGCTACTGTTTGCCATATATGCGAAGGAGAATTTATAGGCGATGAAAAACGAGTACGAGATCACTGTCATTTGACTGGAAAATTTAGAGGTGCCGCTCACAACCTTTGTAATCTGAAATACAAAGTCCCCAAGTTCTTCCCCGTCGTATTTCACAATTTGACCGGTTATGACAGCCATTTATTTATCAAGAAATTACGGGGCGAACACGGCGAGAAAATCAAATGCATTCCCTGCAACCAAGAAAAGTATATCTCATTCAGCAGAGAGGTCGTCGTCGATAAGTTTGTAGACGCAGATGGAAAAGAGAGAGAAGTCAAGCGCGAATTACGTTTCATCGATAGTTTTAGATTCATGCCCTCGAGTCTCGACGCGTTATCGAAAAATCTTCAGAAAGACCAGTGCAAGAATTTAGGGAAATTTTTTGAAGGTGAGAAGTTGGATCTTTTACTCAGAAAAGGCGTTTACCCGTATGATTACGTCGACGGTGTTGAAAGATTAAACGAAACCGAATTGCCGCCGAAACATGCCTTCTATTCAAAACTAAACGATTCGGGTATTAGTGAAAAAGATTACGAGCACGCGAAAACGGTATGGAACAAATTTGAATGCAAAACATTACGCCAATATCACGACTTGTACAATTTATCGGATGTTCTATTATTAACGGATGTATTCGAAAACTTTAGAGACGTCTGTATGAAGAACTACAACCTAGATCCTGCGTGGTATTATACTTCGCCTGGACTTGCTTGGGACGCGGCGTTGAAGACGACTGGTGTAGAGTTGGAGTTGTTGAGCGACTACGATATGTTATTGATGATCAAGCAGGGAATACGAGGAGGCGTCAGCACGATTTCACATCGATACGCGAAAGCGAACAACGAGTACATGGGAGAAGCTTTCAATCCCACCCAGCATTCAGTATTCATTCCATACCTGGACGCGAACAACTTGTACGGATGGGTGATGAGCAAACCGTTACCAACTCATGGGTTTGAATGGATGAACGATGACGAATTGAATGATTGGAGAAACATTACCGAACGAGATGGAGTGGGATGTGTGTTAGAAGTCGACTTAGAATATCCAAAGGAATTACACGACCTGCACAATGATTATCCTCTAGCCCCCGAGAGTGTAAAACCCGCGGGATCAAATGTAGCGAAACTCATTCCAAACTTGAATGATAAAAAGAAGTACGTCGTTCATTACGGAAATTTAAAATTGTACGAAAGGCTCGGATTGAAAATCGTAAAAATACATCGGGGAATAAAATTCGTGGAAAGTGCCTGGCTGAAAAAGTATATCGACCTGTCACAAGTCTTTTCCCTCTTCTTCTCTACGTGTGACCTTCAGTCTCTTCGGAAGCTTCTTCGTATAAGTTCGTGGTAGCGTAGGCCTATCCCTAGATAACTGTTTCATTAGCTAAATGGCTAGGTTAAAGAATCTACAGTCTTTCACTGTTTTGTTAACCAACAACGACGACGTGTTTAACTCTTCTTATTATACTCCAAAATCCGATATAAAGTAAAACGATCAGCAACAACACAACAATGACTACACTTGCGTTATCATAACAACTACACGACTACTATCTTCATCAGTCTACTCTATCGCAACTCAACAACAACTCTTACAGCCTATCTCAACGGCTCTCAACACGCAACTCTCCTTCTTCACTTCCACTCCCTTCTTGTACAATTAACGTACGCTCGTCTAGACGTCACGTGCTGTCCAGGCAATCACCTGTGCAGACGCCGCGCGGCAATTTGCACCTGGCCTACTTACGTCGCTGTACGACAATCGGCGTGCACTGATTAAATTAGCTGACATTACCTCCTTCCTTTCTTTTGAAGAGAGCTAATTAATCTTAAAAATTAGCGAACGTATAATGCTTAAACTAAATACAAACAATTCGTATACTAAATGCAATCACAAAATACCTTATACTACAATCTCGATAAGCAGTCTGCTACTACATTCAACTTTCCTTTCTTATAGTTCAACAGAATGTCAAAATTTTGCAATGATAAAGACCATCTGACTAACTTAGCAGACTTCGACATTGACTCAGTCAAATAAACTAAAGGATTATGATCAGTGAACACATTAATTTTGGAACCAATAATGATTTCTTTCAATTTGTTTAAAGCCCATATGATTGCATAGGCTTCCTTCTCAATCGTCGCCCATCTCCTCTGGGTATCTGTCAGCTTCTGGCTGATAAATGAAACGGGACGTTCTATCCCCTCATCGTCCACTTGTGACAGCACAGCCCCCACAGCAAAATCACTGCTATCACAGTACAAATTAAATGGTTTGCCAACCTCGAACATGTACAGAATAACATTCGATAAAACAATTTCTTTAAGAGAATCAAAAGATTTCTGGTGGTCCTGAGTCCAAATAATGTTCTCAGGTGTCTGCTTGCTAGTTAAATCTGTCAATGGTTTAGCAATCTCAGCAAAATTACAAATAAATTGTCTGTAGAAACCAAAGAATATCAATCAATTAGTTAGCAAATGTTAGGATTCTTCGGGTTCAGCACCACTTCCTGTTCTACCAGTGTACATAATCCAGGTTTGTCCGAAACTCTGTCTGCATAACAGTTCAGTACATCCAGTAGCTGTTTCTGTTGCTCGCTCGTAAGATGTCCGATCTGTTCATAGTCCAATTGCAGCGATTTCTGTGTCGTCTCTGCATGGTCTTCTTTCAATGGTAGCTCTACCACTGATCCGAATTCGTCGTCCTCTTCCACGATGAGACCACACGATAATGTTCTTGCGATGAACTTCCTCATTTTGTTGGCATGGACGATTCGTCGGCCGTTTTCATTCATGTCCACCAGATACGAATACTTGGATCTTCTTTGTAGCACTGTACATGGACCATGCCATCGTGAGATCAATTTATTGGTTGACGTTGGATACAGGACGATGACGTTTTCTCCTGGTTCGAATTCTTTATCCTTGGCCCTCTTGTTGTATTGACTGGCGTATTGTTTTTGCTTTTCCTCTGCACAATTCTCAGCAAATATCAAAGCTTTCTCCATGTCTGCTCTTAAGTTCTTCAGGTACTTTGCTGGTTGTACTCCAATGTTTGGCGGTAGATTTATTTCTTTGGTCCAGCTTTCCTTTAAGATAGTTAATGGTCCTCTTGGCATTTTTCCATACACCAGCAGATATGGTGCCACTCCTGTCGTTGCGTTAGGAACTTCTCTCAATGCCCATACGGTAAACGGAATGATTTTATGCCACTGTCTTGGATTTTCCACAATGACATGATGTACCATCTTCTTGAACGTCTGGTTCCATCTCTCGACTAATCCGGCTGCCTCTGGATGCCCCGGTGAATCGAATCGTGGACAGCATCCCATCAATTTCAAAAATTCTCTTGTAAGACTGGCTGTAAAATTCGTGCCTCTGTCGCTGGTGATCACAGACGGCACCCCCACGTCAATGAAAAGCTTCATCAAAGCTTCGCACACAGCCTTAGCAGTCAATGACTTCAGCAAGAAGATTGTCGGCCATCTTGTACATGAATCCACTATGCACAAGCAATACTTATGCCCAGCTGCTGACTTCGGTTCTATTGGGCCTACCACGTCCATAGTCATCCGTCGGAATGGAACATCTTCCCTTGGAATTGGTGTAATCGGCACTCGATCCATCACCAAACTTCGTGCCTTCAGCTGACACTTCTCACAGGACTTACAAAATTTCACCACGTCTCGACGCATCTTTGGCCAGACAAAGGACAACTTGATTCTCTCTCGTGTCTTCTCTTCTCCCAAGTGTCCGCCAAATACTGACTCGTGAGCTAATTCCATTACTTGAATTCTTCTCTCTTTCGGTAACACCAACTGATACACAAGCTGATCCAGCATTTGATGCTTCTTATACAGCAATCCATTCACCACGATAAACTCTGATCCTTGGTCTTCAGCGATCCTCCACCACGATTTCAGTGACTCGTCATTTCTCTGCTGCTCCTCGAATTTCTTCGCATCTTCCAGCTGTCTTTCATCGTTCGAATTCTCTGTGAACAAGTCCCTCATACTTGTCTCCAGTTCAGCGTCGCTTCCGGAATCTTCACTATCATTTCGTTCACATGCAGCCATCTCTTCTTCAGTTTCATTGTTCTCAGATGTTGTTCTTTCGTCATCTTGAATGCTGAGTTCATCTTCGCTATCCGTGTCATCTTCTTGCGAACTTTCGTTTATCGTTTCATCTTCTCCGTCTTCGACTTCTGCTCTCCGACTTTGTGCTCTTGTAGTCACATTCGCTTGTAGCTCTCCTTGCAATATACTGATTGGTGGAACCTCTTTCAGTTCTGCAATTATCTCTGGATGTAGCAGGAACTTTTCTGGATTTTCTTTACACAGTTCTGCTGAAATGCTGGCACACACTAAAGTTAAATATGGCGCGATATTTATTGTCCTGTCCTCTGTAGCTGCTCCTTCGTTACGACCGCTCATCCGCACTTCGATTTTCACCAACTTAGCTGGAATCGGCTCTCCAGCTACACATTGCAAATGAACTCTGCCGATTTCTTCTACTGTCGTTCCTTTCAGTAGTTCCTCGTTGATTACTGGTATCTCGGTCCCCGAGTCAATCAACGCCTCGACTTGCACAGGCTGCCCATCAGTCCCACGTATCTCCACATTTACATGCTGCAACGATATCTTCTTTATGCGTTGACACTCCTCTTTACTTTTTGTTTCTCGACAACTTTCTGCAATGGAAGTAGTCTTTATCGCTTCTTTCAGTATGGTGAACTGCGGCGTACACTTCATCACTGACTTTACTTCTGTTTCTTGGTTGCATTGTTCTTCCCAACCAGGAGGTGCATTTATCACTTGTATCTGGTTTACTCGAAGATTTTCTGCACTTCTGCTAAAGTTCTTCCTCAGATTTGCCGCTCCTGGTGCTTGGCAATGTTTTATTAGGTGTTTATCAGAATTGCAATTGTGGCAACGCTTCTTGATAAAACTTCTTTGCTCCTTGTTCTCCCACTTGTTGTACGGCGTGTAAGATGCATTACTTTCTGTTGGGCGTCCCAGCGGCGGAGTTCGATTGTAGGCTTGTCTGTCCCACGTTGACTGTTGTTTATCTTGCGACCACTGCTTTCCAGAATAATCATCTTTCTTTGCATCATTACTCTTGGCTTGGCTTCCGGTGTCTTTGCTATCCTTGTTCCACTTGGGTTGCTTTGGACTATTGTCCCATGCTTCAAATTTCGGTTTGTCTTGGAACATCACACCAATCCGATTGTTTACATGTATATCTGCGAGATCTGCAACATTACTAGCTTCCAAGCATTCAGTGCCCTCTTTTGCTAAGACAAACTGCAGTGGACCTGGTGGTAAACATTCTTTCAGCTTATCCGCCACTAACAAATCAAACAGCTTCTCGTAGTCTTTGTCCACTCGTCTACTTCGGACATAATAATTCAACAGGTTCTTCAGCCTAGCCGTGAACATCGTATACGTTTCTTCGGCTGTCTTCTTGGCATCTGCAAACCTTGACCTGTACTCACGAGCTGTTAACTTGAATTCCTTCAACAAATGCTCTTTCACTGCATCGTATTTATCTAAATTCTCAAATGACAATCGATTCAATACCGTTCGCGCTCTCGGGGTCATCAATGGCAACAACAATTTCACCCAGTACTGCTTTTCCACAGCGAAGCTATTGAATGCATTCTCCACGGTCTCAAAATATAATGGCACTTCCATCATATCATACGGCATCTTAGGCAATACATGCTTCATGGCATCACCAATCTTCTTGATCTTGGACACCATTGTCTCACTTTCTCTGAGCCTAATCTGTTCTGACACTTCTCGGCTCTTACGATCATCTTCGTCTCTCTTCTTCAGTCGATCTTGATCTTCGATTCTCCGCAGTTCTTCCTGTTCTATCTTCTGTTGTAATAGTTCTAACTGCTTTCTGCGTTCTTCTTTTTCAATGGCCATTTCTTTAAGTTGAGCCTCCTTGATAGCAAGTTTCTTTTGTTCTAACTGCATCTGCTCTTCTCTTTCTCTTTCTGCTTTTTCCAAATTGTCTTTTCCGGCTTGAAATTCTTCCTGACGAATTTCTTCTGCTCTCTCCAGTTCTTGTAAACGCATCTTTTCTTTTTCTTCCTCGCGAGCCTTTTTGTCCTCAATCTGCTGCTTTCGTATTTCTTCATCGCTTTTTCTTGCTTTTTCGTACTCTATCATTAACTCCGTCCGTCTCCGTTCTGATTCATCACGATCGAGTCTCATTTGTTCTAGTTGTATCTGGAACTGCTGCCTCTGCATGTCTATCTCTTGTTGTCGCAATTCTTTCTCTTCTTGCTTACGTTCTTTCTTTTCTTGGCGCCGTCGCTCCTCTTTCTCCTTCTCTTCTTGGCACCGTCGCTCTTCTTTCTCCTTCTCTTCTTGGCGACGTTCTTTCTCTTCTTGGCACCGTCGCTCTTCTTTCTCCTTCTCTTCTTGGCGACGTTCTTTCTCTTCCTGTCTACTCATCATCATGAGTTGTAGCAACGCCTCTATAGACATAGGTGGCTGTGGCTTCTCAACTGGCTTTTCTTTAGCGCCTCCAACAGCACCTTCTTCTTCAACTTCTTCCTTTGCCCAAATCTCAGCCAAAGTTCTCATCAAATGTTCCCTCGACATCTGTTCAACTTCTTCTGCGTCTACACCTGCTTCAATTAATAATTTTACTAGTCTCTCCGAAGACATCTTTTTAATAGCTGCTTGCTTTTGCTCCGTAAGTTTCTCCATCTTACTTCTTTACTTTACAGATGCTCGATAAAATAGTAGGCTACTCTTCAAATGTTTGCAATTGACTGACTTCAATTCTTTAAGCAAACTTCAATAGACAAGCAAGTTTTTCTACCTTGTAGTCGTTGTGTTGTCGTTTCTCACTGACGTACGGATGCTCGATGTATCGTTGCTTCTCCCGTGTGCTCGGCTCCTCGATAAATTCACAGCGTCCGTTCCTCCACAACGTCTGTTGATTGAATAGAATCCCTCCGTTCGTAACTACGACCGTTCTCCTGCAACTTGGATCGTTATCCTGCAACTTGGATCGTTATCCTGCAATTTGGATCGTTATCTCACCGCAACGACACCAAATGTCACAAGTCTTTTCCCTCTTCTTCTCTACGTGTGACCTTCAGTCTCTTCGGAAGCTTCTTCGTATAAGTTCGTGGTAGCGTAGGCCTATCCCTAGATAACTGTTTCATTAGCTAAATGGCTAGGTTAAAGAATCTACAGTCTTTCACTGTTTTGTTAACCAACAACGACGACGTGTTTAACTCTTCTTATTATACTCCAAAATCCGATATAAAGTAAAACGATCAGCAACAACACAACAATGACTACACTTGCGTTATCATAACAACTACACGACTACTTCGCAACTCAACAACAACTCTTACAGCCTATCTCAACGGCTCTCAACACGCAACTCTCCTTCTTCACTTCCACTCCCTTCTTGTACAATTAACGTACGCTCGTCTAGACGTCACGTGCTGTCCAGACAATCACCTGTGCAGACGCCGCGCGGCAATTTGCACCTGGCCTACTTACGTCGCTGTACGACAATCGGCGTGCACTGATTAAATTAGCTGACAATCTACAATACAATACAATGCAATAATCAATACAATACAGCGCAATACAATGCAATGCAATGCAATACAGTGCAATGCAATACAACACAACACAATACAATACCATTGAAATTCGATTTCGCCCTCCTTACACAGCTAAAAAGTGTACACACGCCTATAGACGGCGCAACTGCAATTATTGTATTACAGAGCATGCAGTTGTAAGGACTTGCTCAAGGTCTCTATGGAGTAGGCCTAACCGCGCCTCGGACGTGCCTCTTCAAAACTGCACACAGAATAATCTGTTGATCGTTATATATCCGTGTAAATCATGGTTTTTTAACGTGCAGTTGT
>CAMAOG010000146.1:0-12172 GCA_945859605.1 Lumbricus rubellus | reverse complement strand
TCCAGGGTAACCTCATGTGATTTGGCAGACGGTAGCTTGTGCTATGCACCGCAGAACCTCGGGGGTCGATGCTTGAAAATGACGAGAAAGAATGCAAACGTTGGTGTGACAAAAATGCTTTAGATTTGTCTGTTGTTCATAGCCAAACCGTTGAAACAAAACCATGCAGCCATACATAGTAGAGTAGGGACCTTGAGGAAGTCAATTCCTTCACTTGCAATTGCTCGTGCGCTTTGGAATGAAACTCCGAAAGTAGTGTCCGCGCTGTAGTCCGGAGCGCCTCTGCCTTCTGAGTAGATATCTTGAAAGGGCGCTATAGCAATATAGGCCTAGTTATATAGTACGAGAAATAAAAAAATACTAAAAGGCCACTCAAGCGAGAATGTCTATCTATTATATAGTGTCTACGAATGGTCATTATAGGCGACACTTCAAGATTTGTGTTAGTGGGTCATTGGGAATTAACCATAATTTATATGTGTGACCAACTAATTTCTGAGACAACGACTTTCACATTTTGCCCTTTAGTCTAGGCCAGGGTGAGAATTGCCGGGGGGTTTCAACCCCCCAGTCTTTCTTAGAACCCCCATGTTAAAGTCTGTTTTCACACCCCGATTCCAAGTGGATAATGGTCCAACCCCCCAGTTATTTTTCCACAATTCTTACACTAGTCTAAGCTCGTATAAAATTATTTTTGACAGCTTATCATAGCAGGGATTCTTTTGAGAAGTTCCTAGAACTACACAACCCGATGACAACCCCCTTCTCTCACTTCACATTCTCCATGGTATATTATCTACAATAGGGTGACAACGAACATCTAACACTATTTTGGGAGCATTTTAAACTTTTGATTGCGCACAAATAGATGGAACTTGCAATGAGCCTCAGTTGTGCAGTAATAAATTAAATATTCAATTATAATTATAATAAATCTAACAATTACTTTGTATGCATCGCACTATGATGTATTGTATGCATACATATGAATATGCACTTGTTATAGCGCCCCTTCAAGCTCTCTGCTCAGAGGCGCTTCCGAATGCAGAGCGGACACTGCATCGGAGTTTCACGCCGAAGCGCTGAGCAATTGTAAGTGAAGGACTTGCCCAAGGTCCTTATACGCGGCGAGGTGGATTCGAACCTCGAGCCTTCCTGCTCCAAGGCAACGACGCCACCACTACACCACCGCACCCGATGGTGCTAGATTCGACTTTCCAGTCGAAGTGCCATCGCCGTGGCACTCCATCACAGCAAGGATCCATTCTCCTGCTGCATCCAGAAACTCATTAACGAACGCTGTTAATCAGACCAGCACGCGATGACCTCTGTTGACCTCTGTTGACCTCTATGGACCGTGGCGTCGAATTGGCAATTTCGTCGGCTGCAGTGATCGGAGTCGACCTTTCGACCTTGAGGTGAAAGGTCGCTTGTGTTACATAACAGCTGAGTGTAGAACACGCGACACAAAGCAGTTGATTGATTTAGACGGATGACCAGCACCTCTCCAAGCAAGCGCAGCTGACGACAAAAAACGATGCCTATAGTCATACCAGCCACTGATGTACTCGTAGGCTTTTTTATTCAAGAGAATCCATAAAGGGCGCACGACAGCAGACTGTGGTCTGCGATCAGAAAAAAATCGTGCACGATCATTATCGTGGTTCGTAGATCTAATAGGCCTGCATGATTGTATAGTGGTTGTCATCATCATCGTCATCAAGAACATTTGTAACTATAGATTATAGAACGCTGTATAGGCTATTCATAAATACTAATTGTTTTGTTTAGTCTTGATAGTTTTTGATGTCTTATAATTATGAATTGTGTATGTGATAATTGTTCACCAAAGTGCTGTTTGCAGCTGGTTACATGTAGGACTATATTAAAGGATATACATACTTAGCCTATAATACTTTATAATCAACAACCACAACAATTATAGTGAAGGGCATAAAGTTACCTGCCGTATGGCGTGCGCACTGCGCAAATGCACACACAGAAGAGAAAGAAGTAGAATGTATGCGACTATGCATATAATTATTTATATGTGTATGTGTGTGTGTGCGCGCGTGCGTTTGTGCGTGTGTGTGTGTGTGTGTGTGTGTGTGTGTGTGTGTGTGGGTGGGTGGGTGGGTGGGTGGGTGGGTGGGTGTGCACATAATAAAAAATAGTGAATTCACCTTGGGCATATTTTTCCACTTGGCAAAGGCTTTCAAAGTTTCGATACTGTAATAAAAAAAATCCTACAGCAATGTTTTTAAAGAGAATTATGAGGTAACCTCTGTATACGCAGTTTGCAACCCATTTGGTGTGCGAGACACTAATTGGATACGAACGTCAACAAAGTATCGATAATGACGATAAATACTCCACTTTAAAAGTATATGCTATTCTATATGTTAATTAGCCAATTAATCTAGGACCCTTGTTTGCCCCTCTAAGTTAATGGTCTCCCGAATGTCTCCAATTATCGTCTGTTTTCTGTCCTGTTTCGCTGTTCGCAGATGATGTGAATGTCTTTTTATTCCCACACTTGCATAAACAGTAAGCAACCTATATTTCAAAATGTTGGCTAAACATGGAGCTGGTACACATCGGTGAATGGTTTTTTGCCAATAAATTGTCGTTAACCTTGAAGAAAAATTAATTATTGTCCTGTTTAAATGGCACTGGAAAATTATTCCACTGCATGGGAGAATTCAAGCTGACAATAATTTATTAATAACAAGCTTGCTTCTCTTATACCGCTGTAGACTCAACTAGATTTTTTAGGAGTCTACGTTGATGGTAATTGATTTGACACCGAAAGAACGCATTGCCGACGTTGCATCAAACAAGGCAAAATATTGGAGTAATACTATGACTATAATGTGTGCTTGTGTGGAAGTGTGTGAGTGTGCGTGCGCGTGTGTATGGGCGTTTGGGCGTGTATGTGTGTCTGTGTGTGTACGCATGCATATCGTGTATGTCTTTTCTATATTTACAGCTTAATGCATATAATTATATACAAACAATTATTTATATATATATTATATGAAATCTTTATGAATGTAGGCATTCATGTAATATGCTGCAGCTGGGCCTTGTAAGAATATCTCCAATGCAAAATTTGACCTTCTGACCACATTAGCCAATGTCTGTTACCAGCAGACACTTTGGGAAATTGTTTTTCCAGTCGGATGCCCATCGTCGCATGCATCATATCAGTCCTGGTCACCTTACATCCGGTCAGTGCCTTCGAAAGCCCTGGCATCTGCAGCATCTGCAGCAGCAGCAGCAGCATCTGCATCAGCATCAGCAGCAGCAGCATCCTTCAGCGGATGATGAATGATGCAGTGATCGTCTGCTGCCAATTTATCTCCTTAAAGCTCCATCGCTGCAGACTAATAACAGTCACCTCTGGCTCCTTCATCCACTGTGTTCGCTGACCGATGCTCACATCAAAGGCAGATCGCCGCCGTCGCTGCTTCTGCCTCTGCAGCCCGGTCAAAGATGCTCGAGCATCCTTGGCGATGCAGGAATTATGGCCCTGCTGCAGACTGATAAATGACTCCTGATTTCTTGTGTTATCGCTCAGAATATATATATATATATAATTATATATATTATATATGTATATAATTATGTGTAATCTTCATGAATGCATTCATGTGTGTATATATCATATACATAAATATTACATATAATATTATATATGTATAATGTACAGTAAGCTTATACAAGAATATATTAAGATACAGAGAGACTGCATTCCAGTTTGAAAGTCAGTCTATGTAAGCTTCTCCAAGCTTTGAACATTATATGTCACCGCTGGGTATGATTGAACGGATACTTCATATTTTTTATGTATATGAGTGAACTAATACTGTAGGCCTAAAGATCTGCATTTATATATTTATATGCATATACAATACATAATCACATGTATACATGTACATATTTGGATGCTTTTATATGCGGATGTAATCACATATACATGTATGTGTTCATGTTACTGCAGGATGCAGGATATCTGCGGAGTCCCTTAGAGCTTTTTTGTTTGTTTATTGAGTGCGAGTCCAGTGTGATCTCCATCAATTATACATTCGAAATCCATTCTATGATATCTGTTTCCATCTCAGTTGCTCCGATTCCAGTGGCACTGCAGCATTCGGTCATAACATTCAGGTTCATTGCATTCGGTCATAACATTCGGTGTCATTGCATGCAGATATAACATTCATGCAGATAACATTCGGTGTCATTGCATTTGGTCATAACATTCAGGTTCATTGCATTTAGATATAACATTCGGTGTCATTGCATTCAGAAATAACATTGGGTGTCATTGCATTCAGATATAACATTCGGTGTCATTGCATTCAGAAATAACATTCTGTGTCATTGCATTCGATCAAAGCATTCGGTGTCATTGCATTCAGATATAACATTCGGTGTCATTGCATTCAGAAATAACATTCGGTGTCATTGCATTCAGAAATAACATTCGGTGTCATTGCATTCAGAAATAAAATTCGGTGTCATTGCTTTCAGAAATAACATTCGGTGTCATTGCATTCGGTCATAACATTCGGTGTCATTCCATTCAGAAAAAACATTCGGTGTCATTGCATTCAGATAAAACATTCGGTGTCATTGCATTCAGATATAACATTCGGTGTCATTGCATTCAGATATAACATTCGGTGTCATTGCATTCAGAAATAACATTCGGTGTCATTGCATTCGGTCACAACATTCGGTGTCATTCCATTCAGAAATAACATTCGGTGTCATTGCATTCAGATAAAACATTCGGTGTCATTGCATTCAGATATAACATTCGGTGTCATTGCATTCAGATATAACATTCGGTGTCATTGCATTCAGAAATAACATTCGGTGTCATTGCATTCGGTCATAACATTCGGTGTCATTCCATTCAGAAATAACATTCGGTGTCATTGCATTCAGATAAAACATTCGGTGTCATTGCATTCAGATATAACATTCGGTGTCATTGCATTCAGATATAACATTCGGTGTCATTGCATTCAGAAATAACATTCGGTGTCATTGCATTCGGTCATAACATTCGGTGTCATTCCATTCAGAAATAACATTCGGTGTCATTGCATTCAGATAAAACATTCGGTGTCATTGCATTCAGATATAACATTCGGTGTCATTGCATTCAGATATAACATTCGGTGTCATTGCATTCAGAAATAACATTCGGTGTCATTGCATTCGGTCATAACATTCGGTGTCATTCCATTCAGAAATAACATTCGGTGTCATTGCATTCAGATAAAACATTCGGTGTCATTGCATTCAGATATAAAATTCGGTGTCATTGCATTCAGATATAACATTCGGTGTCATTGCATTCAGAAATAACATTCGGTGTCATTGCATTCGGTCATAACATTCGGTGTCATTCCATTCAGAAATAACATTCGGTGTCATTCCATTCAGAAATAACATTCGGTGTCATTGCATTCAGATATAACATTCGGTGTCATTGCATTCAGATAAAACATTCGGTGTCATTGCATTCAGATATAACATTCGGTGTCATTGCATTCAGAAATAACATTCGGTGTCATTGCATTCGGTCATAACATTCGGTGTCATTCCATTCAGAAATAACATTCGGTGTCATTGCATTCAGATAAAACATTCGGTGTCATTGCACTCAGATATAACATTCGGTGTCATTGCATTCAGATATAACATTCGGTGTCATTGCATTCAGAAATAACATTCGGTGTCATTGCATTCGGTCATAACATTCGGTGTCATTCCATTCAGAAATAACATTCGGTGTCATTGCATTCGGTCATAACATTCGGTGTCATCGCATTCAGATAAAACATTCGGTGTCATCGCATTCAGATAACATTCGGTGTCATCGCATTCAGATATAACATTCAGGTTCATCGCATTCAGATAACATTCGGTGTCATCGCATTCAGATATAACATTCGGTGTCGTTGCATTCAGATATAACATTCGGTGTCATCGCATTCAGATATAACATTCAGGTTCATCGCATTCAGATATAACATTCGGTGTCATCGCATTCAGATAACATTCGGTGTCATCGCATTCAGATATAACATTCGGTGTCATCGCATTCAGATATAACATTCAGGTTCATCGCATTCAGATATAACATTCAGGTTCATCGCATTCAGATATAACATTCGGTGTCATCGCATTCAGATAACATTCGGTGTCATCGCATTCAGATATAACATTCGGTGTCATCGCATTCAGATATAACATTCAGGTTCATCGCATTCAGATATAACATTCGGTGTCATCGCATTCAGATATAACATTTAGGTTCATCGCATTCAGATAAAACATTCAGGTTCATCGCATTCAGATATAACATTCGGTGTCATCGCATTCAGATATAACATTCGGTGTCATCGCATTCAGATAACATTCGGTGTCATCGCATTCAGATATAACATTCGGTGTCATCGCATTCAGATATAACATTCAGGTTCATCGCATTCAGATATAACATTCAGGTTCATCGCATTCAGATATAACATTCGGTGTCATCGCATTCAGATAACATTCGGTGTCATCGCATTCAGATATAACATTCGGTGTCATCGCATTCAGATATAACATTCAGGTTCATCGCATTCAGATATAACATTCAGGTTCATCGCATTCAGATATAACATTCGGTGTCATCGCATTCAGATAACATTCGGTGTCAACGCATTCAGATATAACATTCGGTGTCATCGCATTCAGATATAACATTCAGGTTCATCGCATTCAGATATAACATTCGGTGTCATCGCATTCAGATATGACATTTAGGTTCATCGCATTCAGATATAACATTCAGGTTCATCGCATTCAGATATAACATTCGGTGTCATCGCATTCAGATATAACATTCGGTGTCATCGCATTCAGATAACATTCGGTGTCATCGCATTCAGATATAACATTCGGTGTCATCGCATTCAGATATAACATTCAGGTTCATCGCATTCAGATATAACATTCAGGTTCCTAGCATTCAGATATAACATTCGGTGTCATCGCATTCAGATAACATTCGGTGTCATCGCATTCAGATATAACATTCGGTGTCATCGCATTCAGATATAACATTCAGGTTCATCGCATTCAGATATAACATTCGGTGTCATCGCATTCAGATATAACATTTAGGTTCCTAGCATTCAGATATAACATTCAGGTTCATCGCATTCAGATATAACATTCGGTGTCATCGCATTCAGATATAACATTCAGGTTCATCGCATTCAGATATAACATTCGGTGTCATCGCATTCAGATATAACATTTAGGTTCATCGCATTCAGATATAACATTCAGGTTCATCGCATTCAGATATAACATTCGGTGTCATTGCATTCAGATATAACATTCGGTGTCATCGCATTCAGATATAACATTCAGGTTCATCGCATTCAGATATAACATTCGGTGTCATTGCATTCAGATAACATTCGGTGTCATTGCATTCAGATAACATTCGGTGTCATTGCATTCAGATAACATTCGGTGTCATCGCATTCAGATAACATTCGGTGTCATCGCATTCAGATATAACATTCGGTGTCGTTGCATTCAGATATAACATTCGGTGTCGTTGCATTCAGATAACATTCGGTGTCATTGCATTCAGATAACATTCGGTGTCATGGCATTCAGATAACATTCGGTGTCATTGCATTCAGATAACATTCGGTGTCATCGCATTCAGATATAACATTCGGTGTCATTGCATTCAGATATAACATTCAGGTCCATCGCATTCAGATATAACATTCAGGTCCATCGCATTCAGATATAACATTCGGTGTCATTGCATTCAGATAACATTCGGTGTCATCGCATTCAGATAACATTCGGTGTCATCGCATTCAGATAACATTCGGTGTCATCGCATTCAGATATAACATTCGGTGTCATTGCATTCAGATATAACATTCGGTGTCATTGCATTCAGATATAACATTCAGGTCCATCGCATTCAGATATAACATTCAGGTCCATCGCATTCAGATATAACATTCGGTGTCATTGCATTCAGATAACATTCGGTGTCATCGCATTCAGATAACATTCGGTGTCATCGCATTCAGATAACATTCGGTGTCATCGCATTCAGATATAACATTCGGTGTCATCGCATTCAGATATAACATTCGGTGTCGTTGCATTCAGATATAACATTCGGTGTCATCGCATTCAGATAACATTCGGTGTCATCGCATTCAGATATAACATTCGGTGTCATTGCATTCAGATATAAAATTCGGTGTCATTGCATTCAGATATAACATTCAGGTCCATCGCATTCAGATATAACATTCAGGTCCATCGCATTCAGATATAACATTCGGTGTCGTTGCATTCAGATATAACATTCGGTGTCGTTGCATTCAGATAACATTCGGTGTCATTGCATTCAGATAACATTCGGTGTCATTGCATTCAGATAACATTCGGTGTCATTGCATTCAGATAACATTCGGTGTCATCGCATTCAGATATAACATTCGGTGTCATTGCATTCAGATATAACATTCAGGTCCATCGCATTCAGATATAACATTCAGGTCCATCGCATTCAGATATAACATTCGGTGTCATTGCATTCAGATAACATTCGGTGTCATCGCATTCAGATAACATTCGGTGTCATCGCATTCAGATAACATTCGGTGTCATCGCATTCAGATATAACATTCGGTGTCATTGCATTCAGATATAACATTCGGTGTCATTGCATTCAGATATAACATTCAGGTCCATCGCATTCAGATATAACATTCAGGTCCATCGCATTCAGATATAACATTCGGTGTCATTGCATTCAGATAACATTCGGTGTCATCGCATTCAGATAACATTCGGTGTCATCGCATTCAGATAACATTCGGTGTCATCGCATTCAGATATAACATTCGGTGTCATCGTATTCAGATATAACATTCGGTGTCATCGCATTCAGATAACATTCGGTGTCATTGCATTCAGATAACATTCGGTGTCATCGCATTCAGATATAACATTCGGTGTCATCGCATTCAGATATAACATTCGGTGTCATTGCATTCAGATAACATTCAGTGTCATTGCATTCAGATAACATTCGGTGTCATCGCATTCAGATAACATTCGGTGTCATCGCATTCAGATAACATTCGGTGTCATCGCATTCAGATATAACATTCGGTGTCATCGCATTCAGATATAACATTCGGTGTCATTGCATTCAGATATAACATTCGGTGTCATTGCATTCAGATATAAAATTCGGTGTCATTGCATTCAGATATAACATTCGGTGTCATTGCATTCAGATATAACATTCGGTGTCATTGCATTCAGATTTAACATCGCATTCCATTTTACTGCAGCACATCTCAATTTCTTGCACATCGTCGTGTTGCAGTCAATCTCTTTATGCATGCCTTCATGCGATAAGATAACCATTTTACTCAACGCAGCGCTCGTGAATAAGCTGATGCCCCGCACTTGGCTTTCGAGTGGTGATGTAGAAGTTTGGAGATTACGATTACGTTTACCATTACGATCAGTTGCAATAAAATCTAAATCAATAACACCCCAATCTTAGACAAGCATTTCATATTCTTGTATTTGAAGTATTTCATTCCCAGTCTAGCACGTTCCAATCCAATCCCTGCCTTTAATTGTTTTCCTTTGCATTCCCAATCTATAATATTACAGGACTTGACCTGATACCGGAATCAAACAAACAAACAGCTTATCATTGCTCTTGGCTCTTCGGACTTTGTTTGAATGAGCTGTGTTGTCCCCAACCACCCAAAATGTTTCTGCGCCACTATTATAGTCTTACAGAAATATCTAATCGTTGCATTTATATTGCATTTACATATATTATGTAATCTCGTTGTAATCTGAGCTGTGTGTCATCCATGGCTTGTTTCTCCAGTTCTTGGTGTCTTGTTCTCTTCGTCTATAAATTATATACAACGTTGTCCCCTTGATTAACTGCATGGGTCAGTTCGCTTATTCTCCATGGACTCTGCTGTATCTCTGTCTGTCTGACATGTCTGTCTGTCTGTCTGCCTCTCTCTCTCTGCTTCTCGTTCTCTTTGTCTGTCTTTCTCTCCTCCCTGCTGCCTGCACCTCTTTCTCTCTCGCTTCTGTCCTTTTCTCTCTTGCCAAAATTATCTAATAGTACAAATGGAGTTAAGGAAAAATATCGAAATTTCTCGAGATGAGGCAGCGTACACTGCGTTGCAATCAATGTATCATACGATATAATCTGCGTTATTGCTATAGTATTGCATAATTATTGTGTAATGTGTAGGCTATCTATAATATTATAATCATTGCACAAGTCATAGGATAACAAGTGAGTTACGCGTACATATCAACATTTATTTTTGACATCGGATTCTTGCAACCTATTCACTTGCATTGGGAGCGAATGCGATATCATCAGCTGCAGGTCATTTGGTATCATGGACAGTTTAGCGAATAGATATAGTCCATCTATCTCTGGAGAAGTATACATGTACCGATGTATACAGAGATTCTCTTGCACAAATAAACCTGCGATCCTAGCGGACAGTTTTACACCACGGCAAACCGTTGAAGATCTTTGAACATATCGAGCATAATAATAGGTGCCTATCTGTGTATTATTATTGACCTACAGATGTATACATATCCGTGCACTATCTGTGTATTATTATTGACCTACAGATGTATACATATCCGTGCACTATTTGTTTCAACGACTCAACATACCCGATGGCTATTTCATTTCAAAACAGGTGTGGTATCATTGTGATAAAAAAGTCAAGCTATCCATTTACCGAGTTCAACCTGCAGGGTGGGGGATAGAGGGCAGAGAGAGAGTACTCTTTGGCCTCTATAGTCAGCACATTGGTAGGAGGGAGCATTCGTTGGCCGCCCCCTCCCCGATGGAGCGGTCAACAGGGTGCGGCCAGGCCGAAGGAGAGGGGGCTCCGTGTGGGACTCTATCGAAAACCAGGTGGTGGTTTGAAGGATCGACTGAACCAATTCCAGCCAATTTTCACCGGTAGATGTCAGCCGCCGAAAGATCAGAGAATAGTTCTGTTAATTATGACCCCTGCTGCATGCTGGCCAGTGAAGTAGACTATACACTCGTCAGCCAGACAAATGTGTGGAGGAAAGAGAGAGAGAAGAGAACGGGGGAGAGAGACAGACAGACAGCAGACAGAGAGAAAGTCAGGGAGACGTGGAGAAAGATGCACACAGACAGGGACATAGACAGAGACAGACGGAGAGAGAAAGAGAGCCAGAGAAACATAGAAAGGGATAGAGACAGAGATACAGACAGAGACAGAGGGAGAGGGACAGCCATACAGAGAGAGAAAGAGAGAGAGAGAGAGAGAGAGAGAGAGAGAGAGAGAGAGAGAGAGAGAGGAGAGAGAGAGAGAGAGAGAGAGAGAGAGAGAGAGAGAGAGAGAGAGAGAGAGAGAGAGAGAGAGAGGCAGACAGGCAAAATATATAATAGAGAAAGAAGAGAGATGGAGTGACGGTGGGAGAGAGACAGGGGCAGACAGACTGACGGAGTGACGGAGCAATTAGCATTCAGTGACAAACACACAGACAGACAAGCAGGCAGAGAGACATACACCTGAGAGAAAGAAAAACGAACAGACAGACCGAGAGATACAGTCTATAGAAGACAAATTAAGAAACACAGAGGCAAACAGATAGAAGGGCAGTCAAGATGACAGGCAGAAAGAGAAGCACAGACTGTTAGACACACAGACTAGGTTAGACCTTAGTGAACTTTGACGATGTATACAAATAACACTACAGCATCTAAAGCTCTGTTTATTATACTTGCACTGCACAGGAATTTGTTTGATACATATGCTCATGGCATATATACATACAATATATATATATATATATGCATTTTTGTTTGATACATAGCATATATACATATTATATACATATTATATATATGTATGCATTGTATAATTGTATGATCCATTTACACATCGCATATTAGTCACTGTATGTGCATAAATTCATGCTTAAACAGGTGCATATAATACAGTGTCTATATATACATAATATTCATAGTTGCATATGCAGATACATATACATACTGCATCTACGTATATAG
>CAMAOG010000145.1:2500-53005 GCA_945859605.1 Lumbricus rubellus | reverse complement strand
GGGTCGATCTGTTTCTGCGTCTCTCTCGATCTCTTCATCCGATGGATAAAAGTTCATCAGTGAACAATAGTCACCTGAAAACATAATTATTATTATATACAACCCATTCATAAGTGTATTGCTGTTGCTATTATTCTTATTATTAAACTCAGGCCCAGAATTAGGGGTGGTCACAAGGTGCCAGTGCACACGGGCCTCCACCACATAGGGGCCTCCACCACAAAAGGAAGAATTTTTTACAGACTTTTTAGTACTGTGCACTGCTCACAGATACAATTTCACACAAATATTTTAAGCAGAGAAATTGAAAGAAACGTGAAAGCCTGAAAGGTCAGAATTTAGTTTTAGTTGCACATGTAGGCTAAGTGAGGCGCCCTTGTAACGTCATTGCTGTGGTACGGCGCCATTAAAATTGCAATTGTTTTTCTACATTATCCTATGTCCGTTGGGCCTCCACTACAGCGGTGCACATGGGCCTCCACCAAGGTAAATACGGCCCTGATTAAACTGTCATTAGAATGCACCTAAACAAATATAGGATTTTGCACTGAAGCACACAACAGGAAAGTCAAGGTCTACTCATAATACTGTATTGTGGAAATCGCTATTAGGTAGTTTCCCTACTATATGCCTCGTTGGACTTATTTCTTGGTAGATAACGTCTCTGAGTCTTGCATGCATAATTAATTTTTATTACTGTTTATCTTTATTCTTCCAAATCGTTCCTTAAATGATTAAATGTGTGTTATGTTTTTTAGTCGTATAGACCTACTGTGATTATAGAAAATTGCATATTTCGATTTTTGTATGAATGTACACGCTATGTTCTGTTCTCATATAATGTTCCCGCAGTGCGTTTGCAGGCGGTTCAATAAAGCACATACTTACTTACTTACTTACTTACTTATGTTCTGCACTGGCTATATACACGTCCGTCGCATCGACTATTGCTCATGGGGTTTCTGTGCTGGTGTGGTGTCGCCTCGTTGGTTCGACCTCTGTCTATAAGTCTTATCTCAAGTAGTGTTGCCTCTCACACACGATATCTAGGCTCGTCATTTCATTCGCTCGCCTACAGTATGTGGGGCGCGGTGGTGTAGTGGTGGCGTCGTTGCCTTGGAGCCGGAAGGTTCGAGGTTCGAATCCACCCTCAAGCCACCGCGTAGGGACCTTGGGCAAGTGCTTCACTCGCAATTGCTCAGCGCTTCGGCGTGAAACTCCGATGCAGTGTCCGCTCTGCATTCGGGAGCGCCTCTGAGTAGGAGAGAGAGAGAGCTTGAAGGGGCGCTATAACAAGTGCACATACAAACTATACGCATGACTAACGTTTTGTTCCATATAATATTATGTACGTGGCATGCAGCGACACGCTTTCTCTGTGGCTGACCCAGTGGTCTGGAATGGTCTATAAAATACACTGTATACATAATATACCTGCACCAGCTATTGCAATTTTAAAACTGTTCCCTTTAGCCGAGGTTGGGTCGGGAGCGCTCCTGAGCAGTAGCATTGAAGGGAACTATGTGCTGGCGCTCATGATTGCTCTCATTACGTTGACACACAATCACATACTGTAGGCCAGTGCTGTCCAACCTGCGGCCCGCGGGCCGCATGCGGCCCGCGAGGTGATTTCAAGTGGCCCGCCAAGGCTCGTTAAATATTTTCCTAAAATGGAATAAACTTAGTAAAGGATAAAGTCACTGGTCGACTTGAGCGTTTATTTTTGTTATTGGTTTTGAAACAAATGCCGATTTGGAATGCTACTAGGAAGACCAATCCGAGAATTAAATCTCTTCTTTCAGTGGAGACTGGAGAATGATACATGACTTCTGATTTTAACAACTCTTATTACTGTAGGCTACTCAGCTAAACAGACCTCGCGAACCGTCGCAAACCGTTCACTTCTAGTGAGTTCCTGAGATGTGCAGGCTACAGAATTCCAGCACGTCTGTAAGACAGTGACTGCGACCACTCCTTCAAGAGATAGCCGAGTTCTAGTTCTAAGCCTAAATCTAAGGCTAAGAAAGAAACAACCGATAGGAGACCCAGGGCCGACGAAAGGCGATGTGTTGGCCCTTTCCGGTTCGACGACTGTGACTGCTAGCAGCCTAGCTCTTTAGACCGAGACTTTGGCTTCGAAGATTTTGTTATTGGAAGCTGTTATCGTCGGCAGGAGGATGGAAATTTGCCCGTCATAAAGTGGACCTTAGCCTAAATAAATTGGCTGGGCGACGTAGATTCTATGCCTAATGAAGAGCAGAGCTGGCCAAACTGTGTCTGGGCGACGGAAATCAGTGCAAGTCAGGGATAAAAGACACCTTGCACATTTTGATGCTCAACTATTATGAAGCATGATAATCGTGGTTTGTTAGTCCGCATGCTACTATTCATTATTTATTATTCCTGTGGACTTATGGAACTCTTTCCACAAACTGCTCAAGACTTTTCTTTTTGACAATTCCTGGGTCGGGAGCATCTCCGAATCTTGAACCGGCGGTATTTAAATTTCATACATCGATAGCTTGATTGATGGATAGATTATAATCATTCCATATTAAGTTTCAATATGCGTTTAAATGTTGATATATTATTATCAATAAATTTTAGCCACTAGGCTACAGTACTTTTGAGTTTATTGTTGCGGCCCTCGGCTTCAAGATTATTGCTTTTGCGGCCCGTGGTACCAAAAAGGTTGGACAGCACTGCTGTAGGCTATCGGTTGGAAGATGAGGGGGAGGACCGACCAGTGGGGGGGGGGTGTCAGCCACCCGTTCGCCCTCAAAGCGAATGCGTATAGTCTAGTAACCTTTGCGATAGTTTTGAAACCCGATCCATGAAAAGCATGTAGAAATCTCGCGAGATTTTCTTTCAGCCTCCGTCGGATCGTTTTTCTCCCGTTAAACAGCAATTTTCAGGTTCTTGCGTTGATATGAAACCCTCCCCCTCCCTTCCACCGTAACAAGTAACCGCTTGGAAATTGGAGATGTCAATATCCCTACTCCTCCTCATCCTCATCCTCGCATCAACTGATTATGTAGTCTGGGTCCAACTGCCCTGCATGTAGACCTACTCATCGTCGACTCGATTAACAGCCGCCTACTTTCCGATGATAGAAGAGTTGATTTAGATATCTACATGTAAACCCCGCAGCGCACCTAAAAATATATATGCGGATCTAAACATGTCGGTTATCTTCTCGTGTGAAAATAATAGTTGGCCTAATATGCTTTCGGACATCGGTAACAAAATCTTGCAGAAAGTCGGATTGAATTCCATACTGTTTTGGAAACGTGCGGAATAAAATCTTCTTTCAATGGATGTAGGCCCTATCCTACATGTATGTTAGAATTTGAGCCCTGCAGGCATTCAAATTGCAGTGTAAGTTGGACCCGTAATGACTTTTTCATTGTTAACAGTCTGCGATGATAATGGACTGAGACTATATAAACAATAAAAGTCTCGTAACTGTGCTGTTAACAAAGTAATAAAAGTTCCATGGCTTTTAGTCTATCAACGTCATACACAACATTCCGACGCTCTTTCATACGCAGCATGCACTGAAAAATAATAGTCTTTTCAGGAATGTTAATGTAACCTATCATCGCAAACATTGGAAACAATGCCAACATTTCGGTCGTAAGTTCAAGATTAATAACTGATGCCATTCTTGCAGTCATCATCATCATCATCATCATCATCATCATCATCATCATCATCATCATCATCATCATCATCATCATCATCATCATCATCATCATCATCAATTCATCATCATCATCATCATCATCATCATCATCATCATCATCATCATCATCATCATCATCAAGAACCAACGGACCTATGCCCGTAGGTGCCCGCTTTCATCCTCGTTATTCCTCGCCATTTTTGTCTTTCCAGGGCCGCATGTGTCAGGTCTTGTATTGGCGCTCCGCACCAGTCTGTTATGTCGTCCAGCCATTCCTTGTGTGGTCTACCTCTTCTGTTTACTCCATCCATTCTTCCGAACATCACCCTCTTTATTCTTCTGTCATCACTCATTCTACATATGTGACCAAATAGCGCCCTCCAGCTTCCTGGTTATTCTTGCAGTGGCAAAGATAATTATATTCGTCATTACTGACATCATCATCGTTTAATCTTCTGCTTCCTCAGCGGTTCTTGATGATGATGATGATGATGATGATGATGATGATGATGATGATGATGATGATGATGATGATGATGATGATGATGATGATGATGATGATGATGATGATGATGATGATGATGATGATGATGATGATGATGATGATGATGATGATGATGATGATGATGATGATGATGATGATGATGATGATGATGATGATGATGATGATGATGGACATCATCGGTGTTTCGTATAGGCCTATGCGCGATTGCATGCATGATGCGCAATGTACGTGAATTAGATGAGTAATGTGCGCCTGTACGAAGGGTATTACTAAGAAGTAGGCTGGAAAATGTCTGATGAGTCATGCAACATTACTCCTCTCCCTCTCCCTCTCCGTCTCCCTCTCCATCTCCTTTTCCTCTCCCTCTCCCTCTCCTTCTCCCTCTCCCCTCTCTCACCACTCTTCTTCTCTCCCTCTCTTTCCCTCTCTCTCTCACTCTCCATCTCCCCTTCTCTCTCCATCTCTATCCCTCTCTCCCTCTCCCCTCTTCGTCTATATTTCTCTTGCTCATCCTCTTTCCTCCATCTTCATCTTCATCTTTTGTATTATGATCTTCATCCTCATTTTCGTTTTTTTCATCAAAATCTCATCTTCATTGCCTTCTATCATTTCTTCGGCGATCTTGTTCTAAAGTCGCCCGAACAGTGTTCTTAACCGCATGGCAAATGATCTGTTCTTAATTAATAACAAATAACATTTTAACATCCTAAGTCTAGCATATTAGTGCAGCCTACCTCTGATTTGTATAGGCCTATGCAGGGGTTTAATAAAAAAAATCAGTTGCATATTTTACTGTATTTAGAATTCATTACTTGTTTCAGACGTATCGTTGATTCTTTCTTTTCGACAGATCTGCCACATCCCAGCGTGCTGGCTGAGCAGAAAGGTCCTCGAGGTTGGTCGGAAGATACCATCTCCTCCAGGTGGTAGGTCCCAGAAGACCCAGTAGTTAGTGCTTATGGCTATCAACCACAAGAGGGACGCTGCGACGCTGGCACCCAGAGCTCCGTACAGAAACCTCTCTTTCCATGGACCCTCCTTCTTCTCATCTTCTGGCCTCACATCCAACCCTTCCTCCACTTTCATTTCAAGCGTTGACCGGCGACAATATATTATTATACCCGACTAAATTTCCACTTTCCACATAAGTTCTTGACAATATTAGATAGAAATATCGATCGGAAACACTCAAAATATATCGCAGTCGTGTAGTCAAATTGTTTAAACTTTATACGCGGCGTTAAACTTCAAACTTTAAGCATTGATCACAGAATAAAATAGTTAGAGTCCGTATTCTTCGCTGATTGCTCATAGACTGTCTCGATCGAACGCCTTTGCGATGTGCTAAATGCTTTGTAATGCTAACGATACGTTTAAAGCACCTACATGTATAGCGTTCCCTCCAGCTGCAAACCGCGTCCTCCTTGCGCTATAGGCTTCGGTGGCGTCCGCGCAGCCACTGGCTTCTAGGAATAATATAAAGCCTAATACGCTAAATATAATCGACCAACTCCGTCGAGGCGCGCCCGGTATAACGGACATCGTCATCGTGCGACTATGGAACTCCGTCAATTCATAAATGTATACGCGGCTGTAACCTATGAAAATTACATGTATGTCGGGATTGCCATCTGTAGCGTAGACTAAAATGGTTTTGAGCGGCTGTCCATTAGAAAACTGTCAAGACTTCTTATGTGAATATCTGAGTAATAAACTGCTTTGATAAACTGACTTCAGCCGACCTTGACTCATTCAAACTACAGCGACAAGACTAGATCAAGGCTGTAAGGCATGGTGATAACTAGGGCTATCTCGGAGGGGTTTAGGGTTCTGCATGGTTAACAATCTATTGTATTGTATTGAAACATTTATAAAGCGCCTCTACTAGAGTGAACCGTTCAGAGGCGCTCCCAGTGCGCAAGGCCACGAGAGAATAAATAAGTTTTGAGGAAAGAAAAAGAGGAGGGTGGATTACCAGTTAGAAGTTGAGACCGAGTAGACGGAGACAGAGTAATCCAAAGAGAAGGGCCAATTGATGCGAAGGTCGCCAAAGGATCGGGATTGAGCCATAGTCATTTTAGTAGCAGAAACTAAAAGATCAAATCTATTTGAAGAGCGGAGTGGGCGATGCGAGGATGCTGAAAGAGGGCGGTGAATTTCATTGACTAGATATTTCGGGGCAAGAAATCTGGCATGAGAAGCTTATACGTAGTGCTTAAAGTGTAAAAAAAGAAGTGCCTGGACGCCCCTAATTACCTTCCTGTCTGTCTGTCTGTCTGTCCGTCCGTCCGTCCGTCCGTCCGTCTGTCTGTCTGTCTTCATCTCTCTTTCGCGCGCGCGCAGCTCTCTTTATCGCTATCCATCTCTCTGAAGCCAACGTATAGTGAACGCACCGTGTATAATAATAATTATATTATAATAAACACTGAGTGAGTGGTGGGAAATTAAGTGAGGATGGGGAGTAGGAGTGGGGGACAGGGTAAATGAGAGTGGTGGGGACTGGGGGATTTGGGGATTGGCCAGGAGCGTGGGAATCCGAAATTTCCCGTGCGCCGTCGGGTACCCCAGCTAGAAATATATATATACATGTATATATATATATATATATATATATATATAATAAACACTGTATATAATTCTGAACACCATGCAATATATACAGACAGCACTTTCCGCCAGCACAGTTGACTGTGATTCATAGCCTTGGCTGTCTGTCGACTTTTGTTTTTATATAATTATTTTGTTAGTTTTCTCGCGACTGAGCGTTTACAGAAACCTACAGATCACAGCTGCGATTAAAAGCAAGAAACTGCTATCAAAACGATTGTTTTGTATAGAAGAATTGACTGATAAAGTTTGTTGTCCGCTCATAGCCTAAAGCTGTTTGTCGATTTTTCGCATAAGCCTATAGCCTACACAGATTTATTAGTCTGCTTAGTTGAACTGGTGACATGGAAAATAACAGATAACATTGTTCAAATATTTTCAAAAGCTCTCTTTCAGACAAAGTGCTTTGTTTATTTATATTACTTATTTAAAATTATAAATAATCCATTGAACACTAACTGTTGATAGTCTTCGTCCTGAGAAAAAGTGATCTAGAATGTCTAGGCCTATGCAGCCTCACTGTAATGTAATGTAATGCAAACTTTTCTCTGCTTCTTCGCTCTCATAATTTTATCTGCTCCACCATGCATGCAGCATGCTCCGGCTTCGCAGATATCTGTCAGCGACTATAATTTATCATAATAATTATTATGTTGTTTGCTTTCAGTTGAATCAGGCATAAAGAGTATAAAATTTCCACTATATAGATAAGCCCTACCAGCAATGATATTTTAATAGTAACAAACGAACCCATAGTTGTGTGGACGTGTCTCTGCTTCGCGTATGGTTGCCAGATGGCTTTTATGAAAATACCGCACAATGGCTATCACGTTACGGGACCATATAATATAATATAATATATATATGTGTGTGTGGGGGGGCGGATGTGGTGGGTGGGGTGTGTGTGTGGCGTGATGCTTGGCGGGAGTGGGCAAAAAAACGAAATTTCCCGGGCAACGTTGGGTAATTCATATTTTAATATATATACATGTGTGTGTACATACATACATACATACATACATACATACATACATACATACATACATACATACATACATACATACATACATACATACATACATACATACATACATACATACATACATACATACATACATACATACATACATACATACATACATACATACATACATACATACATACATACATACATACATACATACATACATACATACATACATACATACATACATACATACATACATACATACATACATACATACATACACACACACATACATACACACATACATACATACATACATACATACATACATACATACATACATACATACATACATACATACATACATACATACATATTATTATATAAGACAGTATCAGTGTCGGGAACTGTTAGAAAGTTGCCACGTGTGAGCCAAACCATGGACGCCTAGCTAGATAAACTAGATTTTTTGGAAACTCAGCCAAGTACAGCCTATAGACCCATGGGGTGTATAAAATTATGCATAATTATGCCTATGTATATACATGTATAGTGGCTAATTTGAAAATTTGGCGTCCCGACGAATGACTGAATTCTGATATTAAAAAATATTAAAAACACATTTAACTAATTTAGCACTCAGTTCCATTCTGTAGGTCACCTCAGTTGACCTATAGACATATATGCAAGGCAAAATTCAAACGCATCCATTAGGACGCGAATCTTTGTAGTCGAGACAAATACAATTAATCAGTGTAGGATTTAAGAGACGGGCTATAATGTAAATCTTCGAGAATTTCTCAGCGCCCACAAAAGCCACGTCAGGGAGACCAGCTTATTCACCGGGACTAAAGACCAGAGCAAGATCTGTAGATTAATTTTTATGACTCAGTTCCATTCTATAGATGCATGCCTTTGCCGACCGACGGCTAAATATAATAGTGCGAGCGCATCATTTGATCTGATAACAACTGTAATTACTCATTGTGATTGCAAGGGGTTATGGTATTTGAAGCATAACCCGAGATATACAGATAGACAGTCAGACAGAGACAGACAGACAGAGACAGATAGACAGAGACAGACAGACATACACAGGCGCACAGTATCGGTGATAGAGGTCAGAGAAAGAAACAGGGAGCTAGGGAGAGTCTCGTCGAACAGATAGATGGAGCATGGAGAGGCACAGAGAGAGAGAGAGAGAGAGAGAGAGAGAGAGAGAGAGAGAGAGAGAGAGAGAGAGAGATAGAGCGAGAAAGAGAGAGAAAGAGATAGAGATAGAGAGAGAGAGAGAGAGAGAGAGAGAGAGAGAGAGGAGAGAGAGAGAGAGAGAGAGAGAGAGAGAGAGAGAGAGAGAGAGAGAGAGAGAGAGAGAGAGAGAGAGAGAGAGAGAGAGAGAGAGAGAGAGAGAGAGAGAGAGAGAGAGAGAGAGAGACACACACACACACACACACACACAGAGGGCTAGCCTAAAGATCGAGATTCAGTTAAAAACTATATCTATATATAATTTAAAATCTGCACCAAGCTTGAAACTTTCTGTGCAAGGTGTCTTTTATATTATTGACTCAATTTGACAAGGGCAATCTATTATGCTGTACGTCGCAGGGAAAAGAATTTTGCACATGCGGCCGTCCATAACCGTAGAGACGGCCGTCCAATAGCCAAGAATAATAAAAATGAACTCGTTGTAGCTGGTAGGCTTATTGGACGGTGCAACAATTATAATTATAAGAGCTCTTGTTATGCGTATGCGTACAGCGTAGTAGTATTCTGTTTTAATTTGAAAATGTATGGAAAGTATAATTATTTGCGCATACTGTAATTAAGATGCTTTTCAACTAAATGGTCTATAGAGAACTATTAGATTGCTGCTGTCATGGAATTATTTGTGCCGTCCGAAATCGCGCGACTTGTATTAGGTAAGTCATTCGATTGAGGTAATGGGTTAAATGAGCTTGGCGGCAATGGCGTGTCTTTCTAAACCAGAATGACTTACTGACCGTATGTTTTCATGCTTAGGGCCTACAGCGTATAGCCTATTCATGCTTTTCTTGCACTCGTTTTCACAGCGGAAGAAATTAATTTTGTCCACTCTTATTCGCATGGCATTGTATTGGTGGAGAAGTTTTGTGCTTATCAGGATTGAAGCCGTTTGAAGGATTTTTAAATTATGACATTGTGTTCTGTCGCAAATGTATAAATATTAGACTGGGGATTGGCCAGGAGCGGGAGAATCCGAAATTATGCTGTTTGATAAGATGTGTGTAGGATAAATTTAGCATGTGAATTATGCTGTTTGATAAGATGTGTGTAGGATAAATTTAGCATGTGAATGAGGCTGTTTGATAAGATGTGTGTAGGATAAATTTAGCATGTGAATTAGGCTGTTTGATAAGATGTGTGTAGGATAAATTTAGCATGTGAATTAGGCTGTTTGATAAGATGTGTGTAGGATAAATTTAGCATGTGAATTAGGCTGTTTGATAAGATGTGTGTAGGATAAATTTAGCATGTGAATTAGGCTGTTTGATAAGATGTGTGTAGGATAAATTTAGCATGTGAATTAGGCCTATGCTGTTTGATAAGATGTATGACTTTATTCATGCTATGCAATGAATTGCAAACCATGCAGTCAGACCCGGCCTTAGTGCAAGGCGAGCGAGGCAACCGCCTTGGGCCCCGCGCTTCTGAGGCCCCGCGCTGCTGACTATAACTTTTTTTGACCATGGCTACAATCGGCCTAGGCCAACTTCGAGAAATGCACACTAACTTAGCTACTTTTGTTGAGAATGTTCTTGCTAACTATCTGGGCCATTGTGTTATCACCGTGGATTTAGCAGCCATGAAGCTAGGAAGATTTGCGAAACGTTAATTTTAAAAGATCCACGACTTGGTCTGTTGGCCCAGAGACAAACAAAATTTCAATTAGGCCTAGAAAGATTCTAATATATTTAAATTAATCTTATTGGCGCCCCATTTTCATTTGATATTTTGTTTAATTCAGTCAATCTTACTTCAATTTTGCACATCGACATTTTCGTAGAAGAAAGCAAAACAAAATGATCGCGTTGAAATTTCAACAAGAGCTTAAAATGCAAAACAGGGAAGTAAGAATACGGACATTTTTCACAGAGGTTTCTAACTATAAATTTCTCTGTTTCACTTTCTGAAATATTTGCATCATTTTTTATGATAATCTCTGTGTTTCTGTGTTTGTATGAAACATTATAGCTGTCATGCGCTATTGTGCTTTATTTTACTTTATTAGGCTACAGTAACTAGGAGGCCCTATTAGCGGGAATGTCCATCCCTTCTGGGTCTCCCTTGTCCACCACAGATGATGTCATTGTTCATGCCAACGTTTTTTGTCACTGCTATTATCGTATTTGATTGGCTTCAGAAAATAAATTGATTTTTATTAATTTAATTTGACGAAACCAATCTGTCAAAAATCAAAACGTAGGCCAAGTTTAGTTCTGATTAATTGTTTAAAGTGAAAGAAAGGTTTTGCAGTTCTCAAAGTTGTCGGTAAATTATTCCAGGTCTTAGTTTTCCAGCGAGGTAAGTAAACCTCCCTCTTGCCCCTAAAAGCGGCGCACGTGATTTTGCATTACTTAAATAGCCATCTTGGAAGAAGAAGACAAAGTTGAAATTGGACACCTACGAGCATATGTATACGGTTCGTGGTGAATGATGATGATGATGATGAATTTTTTAATTATTTTTTTAAATATTTTTTTATTGCTCCCAAGTCAACCATATAGGCCTACAGTTCTGGTTTTTTTTAACAGATCAGTCTTAGACAACAAATGTGATAACAGAACATAATCAATTCAATGCAATTCACAGTTCTTGGAATACAAAGGGTATCCCTGAAGGGAAAAAATCCCGCTAGGTAGGGGCCCTACTTTCAATTTCAAGATTAACCATATAAAATGCTGGGAGGTCAGCAATCAGTGCTGGAAGATTATATAAAATTATAGTGCACAAATAATACAAAAAGAAAAAGAAAAAGGAGAGAAAAGAATAAAACGACAGTTCACTTCTATATTAGGCCTACTAGAGACATGCATCCTTTTTTGCATTGTGTGCTCTGATTAATTGTTTAAGGTGAAAGAAAGGTTTTGCAGCTCTCAAAGTTGTCGGTAAATTATTCCATATTCGTGGACCTTGATATTTAATGGAGAATTTTCGTATATTAGTTCTTGGATAATCACTTATGTATTCTCTGTTACAGTATTACTTCTAGTAAGATGAGCGTGTTTGATTGTAGGAAAGTAGTCTAAAAAGGCAGTAGGTAGCAGGTTGTTATTAAATTTATACATAAATTCCAAGGTTTGAGCTGTTCTAATTTGGGTTATATTTAAGAGATTAAGTCATACATATAATAGCAATACTGTATTGACAGGAAATCAACTCCGTAAATTTTTACTTGGAAACCCTCAGCTGCCTTGGGCCCCGCAAATCCTAGGGCCGGGCCTGCATGCAGGCCCGGCCTTAGGGCAAGGCGAGCGAGGCAACCGCCTTGGGCCCCGCGATTCCTGGGGCCCCACGCTGCTGGCTATAATTTTTTCTTTGTCGATATTGACAATGCTGACGGCGTATAACAACTATTCTTGCAGTCAATTTGCCACGCGAATGTGCCACGGTGATTTTGAAAGAACGAAACTTCGCTAACCTTAAGGCGACTCACAGCTAGTCTACGTTTTTAGCGTTGGCCTGCATGTTTAAATTTTCTCCAGAAAACACCAATTAGGGCTTATAACTCATTTTTCTTCAAACTTGCAAATGGACGTCCGCGTACATTTTTGCAGGAGAGAGCTAAACAATGATAGTGGTGACATTTTTAACGAGAGCTTAGGGTACTTGTCGGTTAATTCACCGCCACACACAGAAACCCTATAATTATACGAAATTTTACATGCAGAAATTAATTCACCGCCACACGCAGATAGTTAGTTATTCCAGTCTATTACCGTTTCTTTAGCAATTTCCAGTTCTCACTCGCAGAAACGAATGCTCGTAATTTCTTTGGGCCAGCAATATACGAACAGGATGATTAATTTTGACGGCAAGTTTGGCAAGTTAGGCGTGATCCTTGTAGCCACGTGCCTTGTCGCAGTGGGATGTTTTGCCTACAGTTACGCTTCAGACATGGCCATCTGTGTTGCCGATACTTTAAACATAGCACCATTGGGGCTTAGTTAGGCTTATTATAGTAAGCGGGTCCCTATAATGTTAGGGGTCGTGAGGGGTCGGTTAGGATCAGGCTAGGCATCGTGAGGGTCGGTTAGGGTTAGGGATAGGGTTAGTGCAGTCATTCATTAACATAGGGACCCGCTTTCTATAACTGCTTGCAAAAATTCATAAAGATTCTAGCTTTATTTTTGGTTGAATTAAACCGATTTCTTCTTTATCGTTTTACGCAAAATCGTCTTTTTTGAGTTACTGTCTTTTTGCTTAACACGGCAGATTAGCCTACATTACGTCACTAAAAACCAGTGCGTTAATATTTGCAGCGCGTAAACATACGGCAAGCTGTGGCGGTGAACTAACCGACAAGGTAGACAGACGAAACTTGTGGCGGTGAATTAACCGACAAGTACCGAGCTTAGAAAATGCAAAATAGAAAATTTAGAATATGAATATTTTCAGAGAGGTGCCTAACTGTAAATCTATCCGTTTCACTTTGTGAATAATTAACATCATTAGTGCTTTGGCGCAAAGAAATTTGTCAGAAGCCAAAACGCAGACCTAGGCCTATGGTTGTTAAAAATTCTCTATTTCCAGGGCGGTGCCTCTCTTGCCCCTAAGTGCGGGTGCCGATGATCGTGAATTACTTAGATAGGCCTACATAAGGTAGAAGGGGACAACCAAGTGAGATCGGAAGGTTCACAAGTTGGAACACACCTATTGCTGGTGTATAGGCTATAGCCTACTATACGCAGAGGAAGCCATGGTCTGTAACGAGTTGCGAATAACACAAATAACACGCATATTAATTAGACTGTACCAAGCAAACTATTAATACTTAGGCCTAACTCATTTTGTTTGATTTTATTGATTACTGAACTTTTTCATGTTTGCTTATGTTATTTCACATTATTAAATTTTCCAATCTGACATTATGAAAATTATTGTCCTATCTTATGGATGTAGTTGCTTAAGATGGGATATAATAATAATGTCCCATTGAAAACAAATACTAATATTATTAGTAATTGTTTTTCAATGACAATAACATCGCTTTCTTGGAAACTTGCTAATCTTTTACATGCATCATTTGAAAATCAAATTTGTAGGCCTATAGGCCACATCAATGTGGTTTGTTTAAAATAGTGCTCTTATAGCTCTAAAGAAATTCGGGAAACAGCGTTAAGTGTCCCATCTTAGGTGGCTCTCCCCCCACCAGTGCCGTAGGCCTATTTACAGGAAATCAACTGTGTAAATTTATTCTTGAGGACCCGCTGCTGCCTTGGGCCCCGCAAACTCTAGGGCCGGGTCTGCCCAGGCTGCATGCAGTACCGATTATTTACAGTATATGTATAGGCTACCTTAAATTTATATACACTGTCACCGAGGAATTCGAAGGTATCTCTGACTGGGCTAGAAAGAATGACTTGCGTTTCAATACGGCTAAGACCCGAGAAATGATTCTCTTCGGGAGAAGGAAGAGTCCGAAAGACATACGATTGTTCCACCCATTATTCCCGAGGCGACCAGAACGGAATCGGTAGACTACTTGTCTTAGGCGAAACATTAAGATCTGATCTACGTATGACCACCCATGTGGAGAATGTCCTTGCAATGTGTTCATAGGCCTAATCTATTTTATGCTCTGGGCGTGCTCAGATCAAAAGGTCTCACACCTAATGCTCTACAGTCTACAGGAAGTCTCGCGAATGACCACCATCGCTCATATAATGTATGCCTCTCCGGCCTGGTGAGGTTACACCAGCGCTGAGGAACAGGAACAGTGTTGATTAAACGAAAATTGATTGATTGAAATAACAAACAACCCAGATTTCGGAGGCAATTATATTGTGTATGTGCACAAATTGATGGTTTTGCAGAAACATGGTTGAAATTCGACCAAGCCTGGGTTGGGAGCACCTCTGAGTATGAATCTTGAAAGTGCGCTACATAAATTTATGTTATTGATTGTTTGGTTATACTTGAGTTTATTGTACATAACTTGTAAATTTAAGAACAGGAGCAGTAGAGATTTACCATGGCTTGGCGTTATGCAGAAGTCATTGACTTTACAAAAAGTTAAAAGTTCCTCAGCGCATCCATTACAAAATTGTATCCCTAACCAGGCTAACCTACAATGCTCTTCAAATCTCTCAGCCCTCCTACATTCGTCAACTAATCACTATCCAACCGCCCAGGTCTACTCGCTCATCATCATATCTTTCTCTCGGCCTCCAGTATCGTCCTCTATGAAATTCTGCAACCGCTTCTTAGTCTATTCTGCACCAGCTCTTTAGACCGGACTCCCAAATACCTCCGCATGTTCACTCCTCCTATCTCCCCAATCTCCCATCCAAATTCAACCTCTCTTCCGCTTGCACTCACCTCTGCTGCTTTCCATTCACGACTGAAAACCGAATTCTTCATGCTATCCTATCCAGATTCCAATCAGTTTCCATCACCAAACTACCACCATCACCGACAACCACCGTAGCACCACGCTATCTCCTCGGCTTGACCTCCCCGGATTTTGACCTGGCACCGGAACGGAAACGGCAGCTCTGGCTATTGCGGACTTGATTTGATATAACGCCGGTGAATAAGCTGGTTTCCCTCAGTGGCGCAAATAGGGGGGGTGCTAGGGGTGCTTGAGCACCCCCCAGGGCTAAAAAAAATGACCCACGCAATTTTTCCAAATCCGATGATTGTTTTTGTGTTGGGAGGGTGGGTGGGGGGGGGGATAAGGGTCCTTTCGCTCTTTCAGTCTTTCATATTGCACAATCAAGCAAATTTCGTCATTCTTCTGTATTATAATCTTAGTCAAATTCAAGGTCCATAAAGCACTAGATTTCAGTGTTTCGTTCGTCTACCTGAGTTTGTTTGGGTCTCGAGAATTTGTCTAGTGATGAATTTAAAGCGTTAGTGATATGCCTATGCCTTTACATTGAAGTGTCGCGCCAATTTATTGATAATAGGCCTATGTTACAACATAATTGATAGTGTGTGTGCTATTTTATTAAGGCCTAGTTAAGAATGTTTCCTTCAAATTTGTATTATAAATTATATAGGCCTATACTTATTTAGCTTTGTTTGATCTAGACATTTCCAGCGGAGAAAGCGCCAAGAAATAAAAACTTTTTCCCAGAAAATTTGACAAAATGATAGTTTTTAGTTCCTGTTTATTATAAATATTATTGTACTACATGAACTGCCATATTTTACCATGATCTCATTTCCTACTATATAATTATACTTTTATTATATATCATTAGGCCTATAATATAATTATTATACTATCGTATGATATCATAATGTGCATTACTTACTGTCAAGGGCGGATATTTAGGGCAATAGGGGAGACGTAAGTAATTGTGAAGCAACACTCTGAATTTTAAACCGATGTTGAAATTTGAAATCACTTTTTATAAGCACTGAAGTAATAGAGTTAGTTTGCCGAGTTGACATCTTAAAATGGTGCCATAATAAACGTGGAACTCACAAAAATAAATATTTTATAATAATTATTGTGAGTATATTCATTGAAGTTTAGATCACTCTTATCAGCACTGAAATAGTGTAGCACTTATGCTTTAGATGGCAGCTTAAAATGCTGCATTTGCAGTGTGGAAATTAGAAAAATCATTATGTGGATGGGCACATCCCCTCATAAAGCCCCTGCCCTTTTTCGTCGGATGCTCGCTTCCCCCCTCCCCCCAGAAACCTTGATTGACAGAGAAGGAACTAGATAAAACACTGGTCATTGGAAGAGGGGCTAGATTAAATACTGGTTATTAATTCTATATTCTGACACTCTCGAGCTATAGGCCTAATACCCTTTGTCTTATCTAAACATATGGAAGGACATTTTTGAAGTCTTAAACCATGGTTTTCAGAAGTTTTCGTGACTTTATCGCTCATAAAAACAGCTGGCAAACAAGAGCCTGAAACGTGGTCTAGCTTATGTCAAAAGAAAAAAAGCGTTGGTTTGACATTTTTGAAGTCCTAAATCGTGGTTTTCAGAAGTGTTCATCCTTTTATCGCTCATACAAACAGCTGGCAAGCAATAGCCTGAAACGTGCTCTAGCTGATGTCAAAGGAAAAAATGCGTTGGTTTCTGGGGCTCCGCCCAAACCCCCTGCTCAGCATTGACTTCGTGCCTCGTACCTTCGGCGCTTACAATAATTCTGAGCACCCCCTCCCCCCATGCAGGAAAATGTTCTGGTTGCGCCCCTGGTCTCTCTGACGTGGCTTTTGTGGGTGCTGAGAAATTCTCAAAGATTTACATTACATTAGGCCTACATTAACTTGTTAAGCAGCGAATATTTTAACAATTATTTAATCGATTATTGTTTTGTTTCGACCACTAATTAGTAAATACTAGACTTTTTCGGCACATGCCTTTCCGAACCGCTTCCATATTGAGTGACCTTGATAAAAAAAATGCAGGATTTAAAGTGAGAGAAACACGAACAAAAACTGCCAAAATGGAGTGGACTGATGGGAGCTGGGGGGTAAATTCCATAGAAAAATTCCATTATGAGCTCCAGTGGTTCCACACTCTGACGGCGATTATGTCAGCTATGTCACTATGTGTTTGAACCAACAAAATAAACGGGAAAGTCTGTTTATTGAGACAAAGACAGAGATAGTTTTGTAGTCATCTTCAACATTCCATCAGCATATAGGGCCTACACTGTGTCCGGTTAAAAAGTAGCCCCCACAAAAGTGTCATAACTCGGTCAAAACGTTTGGGATTTGTCTGAAATTTCATACACAGCAACAGCGGCCATATTTACACGAGATTCTAAACCGATTAGAAATATACGTGAGTTTGTCAAATTTATAAGTGTTTGCGTTGGAGCACCGACAAATTGAACTTTCCAACACGGAAAACCTGAAAGGAAGTGAAATTCAGCTAAATATAGTGTCCAAAATGTCCATCTTGTTCACGGACACACGGCTGTAAACTTAGACGCTACTGTTTGATGGTCCTGTCGATGATCAAATGGTTAAGCAACTGCCAATCTTCAAACAGACGCGCCCTACGCCCTACGGTTATCGATGTCATGAATACGCGGCTACGCGGGAACGAAAAACGCACTCCTCCAGTACATGTATTCCGGATCAAAGTCTGGACTGCTGGACGGCTACAGCTGCAGAATATGAAGCCGAGTGTCTCCCGGGATAGCTATTAACCTACTACGTCTACGATCGTGTGTCCGAGAACAAGAAACACATTTTTGGCACCATAACAGCTGAATTTCACTTCCTTTCAGGTTTTCCATGTTGGAAAGTTCAATTTGTCGGTGCTCCAACGCAAACGCTCATAAATTTGACAAACTCACGAATATTTCTTATCGGTTTTAGGATCTCGTGTAAATATGGTCTCTGTTGATGTGTTTAAAAGTTCAGACAAATCCTAAAAGTTTTGACCGAGTTATGACACTTTTTTGTGGGGGCTACTTTTTAACCGGACACAGTGTATATACTTTAAATTCAGCATCATCACTTTGTTTTCCACTTAAAATTTAAATGTTTCATGTCATTATTGTTAATCACAATGTCGTTTACTTCCGACATGGACCGCTCAATTTTTTATTGGGAAACAAATATTGATCCAATAGCAATGTGTGTTAAATAGGCTAGTCTTTCATGTTGTACTTATAGAAGATGCCAAATTAATCGAATTTAATCGAGTGATTTAAATCTGAGTTTGAGATTAGTTGATTAATTTTTAAAAGGCATAAGCCCTAATTAATAATAATACTACTACTACTACTACTACTACTACTACTACTACTACTACTACTACTACTACTACTACTAATAATAATAATAACTAGGTGGCGTTTCGAGGCGCATTCACCTGGGGACATGGGCGGAGACCTGACCGGAGATTTGGGGAGGGACGAAGAAATGGCCGAAGGAAAGAATTTTTTAATATTTTCACCGCATCCGGACGAAAAGTCAAGAAAACTTTATATTTTCAACGCCCAAAAAGTTAATGATAATAATATAATAATAATAATAATAATAATAATAATAATAATAATAATAATAATAATAATATTAATAATAATAATAATAATAATAATAATAATAATAATAATAATAATAATAATAATAATAATATATTTTCTTTATTGAAACGCCTGCAAGACGCACTGCGCTTTACATTTACAAGTTATGCAGTAATCTTATATAATTAAACTTACCTACCAACTGAGCAGACAGCTTTGCAATTACAATGCCGCAGCTTAGTGCAGTCTATGAAATTCATAGACTGCACTAAGCTGCGGCATTGTCTCTTTTAGATCATTCATAGTATGAATGATCTAAAAGAGACCTGTTTCTTGTTACAACGACTCTCCATAACTCTTCAGCGGTTCAACTCGGTGGCGTTTCGAGGCACATTCACCTGGGGACATGGGCGGAGACCTGACCGGAGATTTGGGGGGACGAAGAAATGGCCGAAGGAAAGAATTTTTTAATATTTTCACCGCATCCGGCCGAAAAGTCAAAAACAAATTCTATTTTCACCGCCCAAAAGTTGATGACCTTTTTTTTAGTCCTGACGCTCAACGATTGGGGACCACGAATGCATGGACCATCCCCCCCTTGTCCCCCTAGGTCTCCGACTATGACTGGGGAGACTTAATGTTATTGACACTTCTATTTTCATTTAGATTAATAATCACTGCTTCCGTTGGTAATTATCATGCTCACTGCCACATAAATTATGTTGAAGATAATAAAAGAATTATTATAAGAAAGGTAACAGATCTGAAAAATTCAATGTTTTAGGATACCTCAAGGAGGAGAAATGTCAGGAGACATTAAAAGCTTTCATGCGTGAATGCCCCCACCTCAGGGAGTACCTCACTCTACTGAACGAGGGACGAGAGTTCTCAACCGGGGTCCTTGGTCGCAGCCTTAAGACGATCCTTGATGATTACGGAAGCATGAAATTGTCAAGACGTTAGAATCGGACCAATCATATATCTTTAAGAGATTTATAATATTTAAGTTCCCATATCATTTAATCGCGTCTTGGGCATGACGTTAAACTGCATCAATCCTCCGCCACAGGGAACCAACAACGTCTCTGTGCCGGTCCTAAGCCCGTACAAAAGGAGGAAGGTTTGCCGGATGGGTGGTGATACTCCGGCAGTAGAAGACCAAGACGATTGAAATCCGCAAAAACCACGACACAAGTGACATAGCGGCCCAGTTGCTTCAAGTTGTCATGATGTGAAGCAGACATGCACAGGTCGGACAGGACAGACCGGTGGAGAGAGTCGGTGGAGAGAGCATGGGACACATACGGGCATTGACGCAAGTTGTCCTTCATGCCTCTTTCCTAACATTCTCTTCAAGCAGACAAGGCGGTCCAGCTACTTCAAGATATAATGGTATGGAGTAGACCTGCTAGCCTGTAGAAACTGGGAGATGACACGAGACAGACTCAGACAGAGAGTGGCGTCGGACACATACAGGCGTTGCGCCTATGGTTTGTGATGATGATGATGATCAGTTAATCAATCAATCAATCGGTTTTTTCTCTGGCTATTTCAATAAATCATTCAAGTATTTAATCGCTTATCAGTTTCAATCAATCAATCAAGCTCTCAATATTTTCATATCAATGTCTAGTTTTTGTCTACTTATAATGTTAAGCGCAGTGAAATAGGATAATTTGCATGTGATTACTAGGCTATGGTTTACCTTTTAATTATTTTATCTCTAGACTTTCCGCACTTGAGCTTATTTTTAGGTTTGCATCTGCTGCCCAAGACAAGGCATGTGCCGACAGTATGAAAGTAGATTGATTCAAGTACTGTATTATATTTGATCATTCGTAAAGCACTTCTGTCAGCAAAAGCCTTTCAGAAGCGCACCCAGTGTGATTGACCCAGAGAGACAAGGCAGTTGATTTGAGGCAAGACAGAAAGATGACGGAAGACTACCAAAGAGCAAGACGAATTGAACTGGTTGTGGACGTCCATTTGGCAAACATAGGCTACATTTCAAGCTGATAAATTATTTGCCATTGCGTTGGATTTCAGCGTTGGTCGAACACAACATCGGAAGAACGAAGAATGCTTGATAAAATTTAGTTACAAGTTGGTTTGATGAAAATTATTTTTGCGTAAAAAGAAGTGGGATTTATAATAACAATCTAACTGAAATACAAGTCATCCATTTCATAGTTCTAAGCAACTTAGGCAGATATGCTAGATTCACTTGTGGTCGTTGTCTTTTCAGGAACTCAAGCCAGTCCCACTCTGCAGGCGAATCTTATGGACGGACACGAGATAGTTGGTTCTCAACTGCGTCAATCATTCACTCCGAGCGTCAATCAAATGCCACAATCATCTGCATCACAAAATTTTAATAACATGCACACGTTTTCCCAACGGCAGGGCGCACGAAACCGCTACAGCAGCGCAAGAACGGAGGAGGAAGTGCTTGTCGTCCGATCACAGGTCCCCGTTACAACTTCCAATGCTCCAGCCAACACTCCGCGTCATGGAACCGCTTCCTATGCTCGTGGATGGTATTTACCGACGATGCTGCCTCACGCGGCTTCCGTTCCAGGTGGCGTTCCGGTCGGTGGACCAGATGGCAGAGCTGTAGGTTGGTCTCTTCCAGGTCGCGGAAGTCAACCGTCGTCGGTGACGGGTGACGATGACTTGGAGTCTTTGGTGTTGGTTGGCGAAAGTAGCGTTGTCGTCGACCTCACTCTGATGGATGATCCGGGAAACGAGTCCTACAATCAGACATCGACTGTTGTTGATTCGGTTCGACGTCAAGGTTAGTCTCCGTTGTTAGTCCTATTAATATATGTTGCCTACTTCATGTAGGAGCGTTGCATGATGAGTTGAAGAGACTTCAATGCGTGTCTAATCTCATTCATTGCTCATCCAATCGCAGAGAAAGCACGGTTGTTACTGTCATTGTATATTATTTACTGTACAGCTGTGTAATATTATATCCTATACCTTCAGCTGTTTCAAATCTCGAAGTTGCCTGTGTTTATCAGCATTGTGTCTAAATTCTGCAACATTCTGTGATAAATATGTCCATATGCGAGGCGTGGTGGTGTAAGTGTATGTTCGATACCTTGGAGCCGGAAGGTTGCGGGTTCCTGAGCAGGGGCGGATACAGAAACTTTGGACGGGGGGGGCAAATATTCTTGGCCTTGGGTCTGCAAACAATTTCCTTCGTATCCGTCAAAAAGTTGATGGCTTTTTTAGTCATCCGGTCAAAATTTTGGGAAAAGTATACCATTTTGCCGTTCAGCTGTTAAACTTTGTCCTATTGGATCATGGACTTGCCTCTTGAATGGATCACTTCCTACCTTTCGGAGCGCACCACCTCAACTGTTTTCCACTCAACTCGGTCTCCTTGGTGTCCAGCTCCTTTTGGCCTTCCCCAGGGTTCCGTCCTGGGGCATCTACTTTACCTTCTCTTCACGGCTGACATTGAGGCCCTGCTTGCCTCTTGTTCTCTTAAGAGCCATTCTTACGCCGACGACGTCCAGTCCTACGCTCATTGCTCGGCGCCCCAAGCTGCCTCTGCCGTCCGAATCATGTCGCATGCCACAGACTGTCTTACTGCCTGGATGTCATCCCATCGACTCCGCTTAAACCCTTCAAAAACTCAATATATTTGGCTTGGAACTCGCAAACAGTTAGACAAGCTGGATCTGGGGTCTCTGGCTTCTGAATTCCCCACCTTTGTCTTTTCCACTTCTGTACGTAATCTGGGCATCATCCTGGACCCGGAGCTGACATTTGTTGATCATCTTAAGGCCCTGACTCGCTCCTGTTATTACCATTTGCGTCAGCTGCGAATCGTGTCTCGTTCTCTGTCTTCTGCTTCCTCTTCTACCTTAGTTCATGCTTTCATTGCAAATCGATTGGATTACTGTTACTCTCTCTACTTCGGCCTTCCTCAGGTTCGGTTGCGTGGTCTGGAGGGGGTCCTGCGGGCGGCTGCACGCTTGGTGGGTGGTGTCCCTAAGTTTGGTCATATCTCGGACTACATTCGTGATGTCTTACATTGGCTTCCCGTTCAGTCTCGCATCCACTTCAGGGTTATTTCCTTTGCTTGGCGCTGCGTCTTGGGAAAAGCACCTCTTTATCTTCGTGAATTCTTCATTCTGACCTCAACTACTTTGGGTCGCCGATCTCTGCGCTCGGCCTCTCGAGGTGACTTCTTGGTTCCTTATGCCCGCACAGCCACTAGGCAGAATAGGGCATTTTCAGTCACTGGACCTTCCATCTGGAATGACCTTCCCTCTAACCTGCGTTCCCAACCTCGGAACATCTCTTGCGCATTCTATAGATTGCTCAAGACTTTTCTTTTTGACCGGGCCTGGGTCGGGAGCGCCTCTGAGTAGATTCCTTGAAGGGGCTAAATTGCATTGATAGATAGATAGATAGATAGATATATAGATAGATAGATAGATAGATAGATAGATAGATAGATAGATAGATAGATAGATAGATAGATAGATAGATAGATAGATAGATAGATAGATAGATAGATAGATAGATGATAGATAGATAGATAGATAGATAGATAGATAGATAGATAGATAGATAGATAGATAGATAGATAGATAGATAGATAGATAGATAGATAGATAGATAGATAGATAGATAGATAGATAGATAGATAGATAGATAGATAGATAGATAGATAGATAGATAGATAGATAGATAGATAGATAGATAGATATGTAATGGTTGCCCCCCCCCCTGAGGGCCAGGCCATATATTCGACCTGTCCTCGAGAAGGGGGTCTCCGTGTTGTTGTGGGACCTCAGGTGTGAATGAGAGTTTGTGATCTGAATGAGTGTTATAAAAATGTCGTGTGGGCGGCGACCTATACTCAGCAGGCGCTTTAGAAGCCAGCCTAAGACTTCTGCGGAGTGTTGGCTGTGGCTGGCTACAATATTCTTCCCGACTATTCAGTTCTTTCGGTCCAACAACAAGCTTACCGGGTGTTGGGGACAAGATCGGAGTGGTGCCTCTTTCACTCAACTGCCGGTTCAAATCCTGGATGCTTGAAGTTAAACCTTCCAGCATCGGGCCTAACCTCTTCATAATCGAATCGGTGACTGCATCAGAACCTACAGAAGTGAAGGTCTGTGGGCGCCTTACCTCACCCTCCCTCATCTCTTCTTCTTTTTCTGTCCTGCTCATCTCACGCTCAGCCATTATCAAGAGTGCAAAAAAACAACCGCTGTAGTTTATGATGATTTAATAAAAGCAAGAAGATTATATGAGCATCAAAATAGGTAGAACAAATGAATCTAAGCTACACAAATTAAAACACAAAAATGCGAACTCGCTATACTGCTCTAGAATTTGGAAACAAAGAAATATCTTGACTTACTGGCTCCCAGGACCCGGGGACGACTAGACTGCTTCCTTAATTGTGGTCAACCAGTTCCATATCTTCCGCCCGTGCTACAGAAGCTGGATAGATAGATAGATAGATAGATAGATAGATAGATAGATAGATAGATAGATAGATAGATAGATAGATAGATAGATAGATAGATAGATAGATAGATAGATAGATAGATAGATAGATAGATAGATAGATAGATAGATAGATAGATAGATAGATAGATAGATGGATGGATGGATGGACGGACGGACGGACGGACGGACGGACGGACGGACGGACGGACGGACGGACGGACGGACGGACGGACGGACGGACGGACGGACCGACGGACAGACAGACAGACAGACAGACAGACAGACAGACAGACAGATAGATAGATAGATAGATTTTGTCCACCAAAAAGTTGATGACCTTTCTTTGTTTTTTTAGTCATCCGGTCAAAATTTTGGGAAGGTATACCATTTTGTCCGCCAAAAAAGTTGATGACCTTTTTTTTAGTCATCCGGTCAAAATTTTGGGAAAGTATACCATTTTGTCCGCCAAAAAAGTTGATGACCGTTCTTTTTTTTAGTCATCCGGTCAAACTTTTGGGAAAAGTATACCATTTTGTCTTCCAAAACGTTGTTGACCTTTGTTTTTAGTCGTCCAGTCCAAAATTAATGTCTTCGAAATATACCGCTATACATTGTTCGAAGGTTTGTTAAAACCAAATGGGGGGCACGATACATGGGCATTTCTAAATGGGGCCATGGCTGGATTGCCCCCCCCCTCTCTTCTGGATCCGCCCCTGTTCCTGAGCAAGTTCCTCACTCGCAATGGCTCATGCGCTTCGGCATGAAACTCCGATTCAGTTTCCGCCTGTATATAGTCGATAGCGCCTCTGAGTAGAATTCTTGAAGGGATGCTATAACAAGTGCTCATACATGCATATGTATGTGTGAGACACAATGCATTCAATACTTACATGTACACTGTTTATATGGCTGGTAGTTTCTTTGCAAAGTTTGACTTGCAGATGGTAACATGCTGGCAAGAAGGTCAAAACCTGCTAGTCCCTTAATTTTTACTCAGCCTCCCATTCTCTAGGGGGTGACTGTAAGACTGTAAGTGAGCAATTGAACAGATCTAGACATGTTGCAGGCTGCGTGCATGTAGGTTAAGTTGACTGCTGCTAAAATGCCAAGTTATATAAATTATCATAATCTTTCCGCGTATAATTGACAGTTTGAGTAACAGGCAAAAACATAATAATTATTATTATTTTATTTATTTATCTCTATCTATAAGAACGTTTGTACGTGTGTATGTAATTTTGTCCACAATGCACGCTCACAGGTTTGCACCTTTTCACTCCAAACCTTCACTACTGTGTCCGTCTCGACACGGGACACCCAGTGGAAGGGTTCGCGAATCTCTGCCACCATGAGGGGCCTGGGTGGAGTGGAAAACCCCCTCATTTTCGCTCCTTTTTCAGCCGTTTTCATGCATAGTTTCACACTTATTCACGTTAAACGTTACAGCTAGAAAAAATTTTACACGGGCCACCTCCCTACACTCAACACACACCTCGGCCTGCAGGCGCCGGGTGGGGGTAGGTGGGGTGCGGGTGGGTGGGTTGGTGAAGGAAATTTTCCCGAAAACTCAAATTTCACGGGTGGAGCACCGGTGGAGGTTGGAGTGTGGTGGGGTGTGGTGAGGGAGGTGGGGTGGAGAAGTAATTTTTCCGAAACCCAGATTTCATGGGTGGCATACCGGTGGAGGTTGGAGTATGGTGGAGTGTTGTAGGGCGAGGTTGGGGTGGAAGTGGGGCTCGCCTCCACCCAACACATCGCGGCCTGCAGGGACCGGTTAAGGGGTGGGTAGGGTGGAAGCGGTGGGTGAGGGGTGGGAATTTTCACGAAACCCTAATTTCACGGGTGGCTTACCGGTGGAGGTCGGAGCGTGGTTGGGTTGAGTGTGGGGTGGGGTGGAATTTTTTCCGAGAACGAGTCGTGGGGTAGGGAAGTAGGCGATTGGCCAGGAACGGGGTGAATCCTAAAATTCCCGGGAAACTCCAGGTACCCCAGCTGTGCCAACAGTATGAAAGTAGGTTGATTCAAGTACTTCATTATATTTGATCATTCATAAAGCATTTCTGTCAGCAAAAGCCTTTCAGACACGCACCCAGTGTGATTGACCCAGAGAGAAAAGGCAGTTGATTTGAGGCAAGACAGAAAGATGACGAAGGACTACCAAAGAGCAAGACGAATTGAACTGGTTGTGGACGTCCATTGGGCAAACATAGCCTACATTTCAACCTGATAAATTATTTGCCATTGCGTTTGATTTCAGCTTTGGTCGAACACAACATCGGAAGAACGAAGAATGCTTGATAAAATTTAGTTACAAGTTGGTTTGATGAAAATTATTTTTGCGTAAAAAGAAGTGGGATTTATAATAACAATCTAACTGAAATACAAGTCATCCATTTCATAGTTCTAAGCAACTTAGGCAGATATGCTAGATTCACTTGTGGTCGTTGTCTTTTCAGGAACTCAAGCCAGTCCCACTCTGCAGGCGAATCTTATGGACGGACACGAGATAGTTGGTTCTCAACTGCGTCAATCATTCACTCCGAGCGTCAATCAAATGCCACAATCATCTGCATCACAAAATTTTAATAACATGCACACGTTTTCCCAACGGCAGGGCGCACGAAACCGCTACAGCAGCGCAAGAACGGAGGAGGAAGTGCTTGTCGTCCGATCACAGGTCCCCGTTACAACTTCCAATGCTCCAGCCAACACTCCGCGTCATGGAACCGCTTCCTATGCTCGTGGATGGTATTTACCGACGATGCTGCCTCACGCGGCTTCCGTTCCAGGTGGCGTTCCGGTCGGTGGACCAGATGGCAGAGCTGTAGGTTGGTCTCTTCCAGGTCGCGGAAGTCAACCGTCGTCGGTGACGGGTGACGATGACTTGGAGTCTTTGGTGTTGGTTGGCGAAAGTAGCGTTGTCGTCGACCTCACTCTGATGGATGATCCGGGAAACGAGTCCTACAATCAGACATCGACTGTTGTTGATTCGGTTCGACGTCAAGGTTAGTCTCCGTTGTTAGTCCTATTAATATATGTTGCCTACTTCATGTAGGAGCGTTGCATGATGAGTTGAAGAGACTTCAATGCGTGTCTAATCTCATTCATTGCTCATCCAACAGCAGAGAAAGCACGGTTGTTACTGTCATTGTATTTTTACTGTACAGCTGTGTAATATTATATCCTATACCTTCAGCTGTTTCAAATCTCGAAGTTGCCTGTGTTTATCAGCATGTGTCTAAATTCTGCAACAATCTGTGATGAATATGTCCATATGCGAGGCGTGGTGGTGTAAGTGTATGTACGATGCCTTGGAGCCGGAAGCTTGCGGGTTCCTGAGCAGAGGCGGATACAGAAATTTGGACGGGGGGGGGGGCAAATATTCTTGGCCTTGGGTCTGCAAACAATTTCCTTCGTATCCGTCAAAACGTTGATGGCTTTTTTAGTCATCCGGTCAAAATTTTGGGGAAAGTATACCATTTTTTCCGCCAAAAAGTTGATGACCTTTCTTTGTTTTTTTAGTCATCCGGTCAAAATTTTTGGGAAAGTATACCAATTTGTCCGCCAGAAAAGTTGATGACCTTTCTTTGTTTTTTTAGTCATCCGGTCAAAATTTCGGGAAAAGTATTGTCCGCCAAAAAGTTGTTGACCTTTGTTTTTAGTCGTCCAATCCAAAATTAATGTCTTCGAAATATACCGCTATACATTGTTCGACGACAGAAAAATAAAACTACTGGTTTTCGGCAGAATGGAGGGGACAAATCGGAGAGGAAGACCGCACAGAGAATGGTTGGACGACATCATCGGGTGGGGAAGAGCATCACTCCAGGAGCTGAGTCACATGGCGATGGATAGGGAGCAGTGGAGATTTTTGGTGAAACTGGCAGTGGACACATACGGGCGTTGAGCCCATGGTGCCTGATGATGATGATGATTGTTCGAAGGCTTGTTGAAACCAAATGGGGGGGACACGATACATGGGCATTTCTAAATGGGGCCATGGCTGGATTGCCCCTCCCTGGATCCGCCCCTGTTCCTGAGCAAGTTCCTCACTCGCAATGGCTCATGCGCTTCGGCATGAAACTCCGATTCAGTTTCCGCCTGTAGTCGATAGTGCCTCTGAGTAAAATTCTTGAAGGTATGCTATAACAAGTGCTCATACATGCCTATGTATGTGTGAGACACAATGCATTCAATTCTTACATGTACACTGTTTACATGGCTGGTAGTTTCTTTGCAAAGTTTGACTTGCAGATGGTAACATGCTGGCAAGATGGACAAAACCTGCTAGCCCCTTAATTTTTACTCAGCCTCCCATTCTCTAGGGGGTGACTGTAAGACTGTAAGTGAGCAATTGAACAGATCTAGACATGTTGCTGGCTGCGTGCATGTAGGTTAAGTTGACTGCTGCTAAAATGCCAAGTTATATAAATTATCATAATCTTTCCGCGTATAATTGACAGTTTGAGTAACAGGCAAAAACATAATAATTATTATTATTTTATTTATTTATCTCTATCTATAAGAAAGGATGTACGTTTGTATGTATATTTGTCCACAATGCACACCCACAGTTTGCACCTTTTCACTCCAAACCTTCACTGCTGTGTCCGTCTCGACATACGACACCCAGTGGAAGGGTTCGCGAATCTCTGCCACCATGAGTGGCCAGGGTGGGGGGGGACAAAAAAACCTCATTTTCGCTCCTTTTTCAGCCGTTTTCATGCATAGTTTCACACTTATTCACGTTAAACGTTACAGCTAGAAAGATTTTTAAACGGGCCACCTCCCTAAACCCAACACACACCTCGGCCTGCAGGCGCCGGGTGGGGGGGTAGGTGGGGTTGGGGTGGGTGGGTTGGAGGAAAAAAATTTCCAGAAAACTCAAATTTCACGGGTGGAGCACCGGTAGAGGTTGGAGTGTGGTGGGTGTGGTGAGGGAGGTTGAGTGGGGTGGGGAAGTATTTTTTTCCGAAACCGAAATTTCATGGGTGGAGGTCGGAGTATGGTGGAGTGTCGTAGGGCGAGGTTTGGGGCGGGGAGTGGAGCTCGCCTCCACCCAACACATCTCGGCCTGCGTACGTAGGCCGGGTAGGGGGTGGGTAGGGTGGAGGCATTAGGTGACGGGTGGGGAATTTCCCGAAACCCAAATTTCACGGGTGGCGTTAGTTGAACGCATTCAGTCTCTCTCAAGTTCATTCTCTCTCAAGTTCTCTTCACTCATGGATGTCATCAAATCGTCTCTCTCTTAATGCGTCCAAAACCCAGTTTATTTGGTTTGGCACACCCCAGTAGCTTTCTAAAATTGATTTTGTACTTCTCTCAGAATTATTTCCTCACTACACCTTCTCCTCGACTGTTCGTGATCTGGGTGTTACCTTGGATAGTTCCCTTTCTTATAAAAACCATAATCTAATCTTACACCCTCTTCATATTTTGATCATAAAGGCTCAACGGGGTCTTTCCCCAAACTATCTCACTAATGTTTTAATTTGTCCTCACTCAGCTTCCTCCCACCGTCCACTTCGTTCATCCAACAGATTTGACCTCTTGGTTCCTCGGTCTAGAACTGCTATGGCTCAGTCTCGATCATTTGTCTCAATTGATCCTTCTCTTTGGAATGCCCTTTCTCCTTCTGTTCGCTCTACACTTCTTTCTGGTAGTCTCTCCTCTGCTTTGTCTCTTCTCAAAACCTGTTTCTTCTCGCTGGGCCTTGCGCACTGGGAGCGCTTCTGAACGGTTCACCCTACTAGAGGCGCTTTATAAATGTTTAAATACAATCCAATACAATACAATATTTTCATTTAAGGCGTCTAAGGGCTATTCGGCGTTCTGTTTCGTGTTCTGTTTTTACCACTTTGGTTCATGCTTTTGAGATTAATTGAGGTTAACAGATTAATTGCACGCCTTGTTTGCTCCCGAATTGATTACTGTAATTCTCTTTTAATTGGCCTGCCTAAGGTTCGTCTTTCACCTTTACCTCGGTTCTAAATGCTGCCGCCAGAATAATTGCACGCATATTATTCGCATATGTTTACTTTCATGTTTGAACAACTCCATTGGCTTCCTCTAACTGCGCGCATTAAGTTAATTTTAATAAAATTCTCATCTTGGTCTCCAAAGCTCAACGAGGTCTTGCCCAGAAATATCTAGTAAATGAAATTCACCGGCCTCTTTCAGCCTCCTCATATCGCCCACTCCGCTCTTCAAATAGATTTGATCTTTCAGTTCCTCCTACTAGAACGCTTAGTCCCGATCCTTTGCATCAATTGGCCCCTTTCTTTGGAATACTCTGTCTCCATCTACTCGGTCTCAACTTCTAACTGGTAACCCCTCCTCCTTATTTTCTTTCCTCAAAACTTATTTCTTCTCTCGTGGCCTTGCGCACTGGGAGCGCCTCTGAACGGTTCGCCCTAGTAGAGGCGCTTTATAAAAACGAGTCGTGGGGTAGGGAAGTAGGAGATTGGCCAGGAACGAAGTGAATCCTAAAATTACCGGGCAACGCCGGGTACCTCAGCTGTGCCGACAGTATGAAAGTAGATTGATTCAAGTACTGTATTATATTTGATCATTCGTAAAGCACTTCTGTCAGCAAAAGCCTTTCAGAAGCGCACCCAGTGTGATTGACCCAGAGAGACAAGGCAGTTGATTTGAGGCAAGACAGAAAGATGACGGAAGACTACCAAAGAGCAAGACGAATTGAACTGGTTGTGGACGTCCATTTGGCAAACATACATTTCAAGCTGATAATTTATTTGCCATTGCGTTGGATTTCAGCGTTGGTCGAACACAACATCGGAAGAAGGAAGAATGCTTGATAAAATTTAGTTCCAAGTTGGTTTGATGAAAATTATTTTTGCGTAAAAAGAAGTGGGATTTATAATAACAATCTAACTGAAATACAAGTCATCCATTTCATAGTTCTAAGCAACTTAGGCAGATATGCTAGATTCACTTGTGGTCGTTGTCTTTTCAGGAACTCAAGCCAGTCCCACTCTGCAGGCGAATCTTATGGACGGACACGAGATAGTTGGTTCTCAACTGCGTCAATCATTCACTCCGAGCGTCAATCAAATGCCACAATCATCTGCATCACAAAATTTTAATAACATGCACACGTTTTCCCAACGGCAGGGCGCACGAAACCGCTACAGCAGCGCAAGAACGGAGGAGGAAGTGCTTGTCGTCCGATCACAGGTCCCCGTTACAACTTCCAATGCTCCAGCCAACACTCCGCGTCATGGAACCGCTTCCTATGCTCGTGGATGGTATTTACCGACGATGCTGCCTCACGCGGCTTCCGTTCCAGGTGGCGTTCCGGTCGGTGGACCAGATGGCAGAGCTGCAGGTTGGTCTCTTCCAGATGGCGGAAGTCAACCGTCGTCGCTGAGGGATGACGATGACTTGGAGTCGTCGTTGGTGTCGGTTGGCGAGATGCCGTCGTCGACTTCTGATCAGATCGAAAGTAGCGTTGTCGTCGACCTCACTGTGATGGATGATCCGGGAAACGAGTCCTGCAATCAGACATCGACTGTTGTTGATTCGGTTCGACGTCAAGGTTAGTCTCCGTTGTTAGTCCTATTAATATATGTTGCCTACTTCATGTAGGAACGTCACACGATGAGTTGATGAGACTTCAATGCGTGTCTAATCTCATTCATTGCTCATCCAACAGCAGAGAAAGCACGGTTGTTACTGTCATTGTATTTTTACTGTACAGCTGTGTAATATTATATCCTATACCTTCAGCTGTTTCAAATCTCGAAGTTGCCTGTGTTTATCAGCATGTGTCTAAATTCTGCAACATTCTGTGATAAATATGTCCATATGCGAGGCGTGGTGGTGTAAGTGTATGTTCGATGCCTTGGAGCCGGAAGGTTGCGGGAGTGTTGTAGGGCGAGGTTGGGGTGGAAGTGGGGCTCGCCTCCACCCAACACATCGCGACCTGCAGGGACCGGTTAAGGGGTGGGTAGGGTGGAAGCGGTGGGTGAGGGGTGGGAATTTTCACGAAACCCTAATTTTACGGGTGGCATACCGGTGGAGGTCGGAGCGTGGTTGGGTGGAGTGTGGGGTGGGGTGGAATTTTTTCCGAGAACGAGTCGTGGGGTAGGGAAGTAGGCGATTGGCCAGGAACGGGGTGAATCCTAAAATTCCCGGGAAACTCCGGGTACCCCAGCTGTCCCAACAGTATGAAAGTAGGTTGATTCAAGTACTGCATTATATTTGATCATTCATAAAGCATTTCTGTCAGCAAAAGCCTTTCAGACACGCACCCAGTGTGACTGACCCAGAGAGACAAGGCAGTTGATTTGAGGCAAGACAGAAAGATGACGAGAGGCTACCAAAGAGCAAGACGAATTGAACTGATTGTGGACGTCCATTTGGCAAACATACATTTCAACCTGATAAATTATTTGCCATTGCGTTGGATTTCAGCGTTGGTCGAACACAACATCGGAAGAAGGAAGAATGCTTGATAAAATTTAGTTCCAAGTTGGTTTGATGAAAATTATTTTTGCGTAAATAGAAGTGGGATTTATAATAACAATCTAACTGAAATACAAGTCTTTCCATCCATTTCATAGTTCTAAGCAACTTAGGTACATGTAGATATGCTAGATTCACTTGTGGTCGTTGTCTTTTCAGGAACTCAAGCCAGTCCCACTCTGCAGGCGAATCTTATGGACGGACACGAGATAGTTGGTTCTCAACTGCGTCAATCATTCACTCCGAGCGTCAATCAAATGCCACAATCATCTGCATCACAAAATTTTAATAACATGCACACGTTTTCCCAACGGCAGGGCGCACGAAACCGCTACAGCAGCGCAAGAACGGAGGAGGAAGTGCTTGTCGTCCGATCACAGGTCCCCGTTACAACTTCCAATGCTCCAGCCAACACTCCGCGTCATGGAACCGCTTCCTATGCTCGTGGATGGTATTTACCGACGATGCTGCCTCACGCGGCTTCCGTTCCAGGTGGCGTTCCGGTCGGTGGACCAGATGGCAGAGCTGCAGGTTGGTCTCTTCCAGATGGCGGAAGTCAACCGTCGTCGCTGAGGGATGACGATGACTTGGAGTCGTCGTTGGTGTCGGTTGGCGAGATGCCGTCGTCGACTTCTGATCAGATCGAAAGTAGCGTTGTCGTCGACCTCACTGTGATGGATGATCCGGGAAACGAGTCCTGCAATCAGACATCGACTGTTGTTGATTCGGTTCGACGTCATGGTTAGTCTCCGTTGCTGTTAGTCCGATTAATAAATGTTACCTACTTCATGTAGGAACGTCACACGATGAGTTGATGAGACTTCAATGCGTGTCTAATCTCATTCATTGCTCATCCAACAGCAGAGAAAGCACGGTTGTTACTGTCATTGTATTTTTACTGTACAGCTGTGTAATATTATATCCTATACCTTCAGCTGTTTCAAATCTCGAAGTTGCCGGTGCTTATCAGCATATGTCTAAATTCTGCAACATTCTGTGATAAATATTTCCATATGCGAGGCGTGGTGGTGTAAGTGTATGTTCGATGCCTTGGAGCCGGAAGGTTGCGGGTTCCTGAGCAGGGGCGGATACAGAAACTTTGGACGGGGGGCCAAATATTCTTAGCCTTGGGTCTACAAAAAATTTCTTTCGTATCCGCCAAAAAGTTGATGGCTTTTTTAGTCATCCGGTCAAAATTTTGGGGAAAGTATACCATTTTTTCCGCCAAAAAGTTGATGACCTTTCTTTGTTTTTTTAGTCATCCGGTCAAAAATTTGGGGAAAGTATACCATTTTGTCCGCCAGAAAAGTTGATGACCTTTCTTTGTTTTTTTAGTCATCCGGTCAAAATTTCGGGAAAAGTATTGTCTGCCAAAAAGTTGTTGACCTTTGTTTTTAGTCGTCCAGTCCAAAATTAATGTCTTCGAAATATACCGCTATACATTGTTCGACGACAGAAAAATAAAAAGTTCTACTGGTTTTCGGCAGAATGGAGGGGACAAATCGGAGAGGAAGACCGCACAGAGAATGGTTGGACAACATCATCGGGTGGGGAAGAGCAACACTCCAGGAGCTGAGTCACATGGCGATGGATAGGAAGCAGTGGAGATTTTTGGTGAAAATGGCAGTGGACACCTACGGGCGTTGAGCCCTTGGTGCCTGATGATGATGATGATGATTGTTCGAAGGCTTGTTGAAACCAAATGGGGGGACACGATACTTGGGCATTTCTAAATGGGGCCATGGCTGGATTGCCCCTCCCTGGATCCGCCCCTGTTCCTGAGCAAGTTCCTCACTCGCAATGGCTCATGCGCTTCGGCATGAAACTCCGATTCAGTTTCCGCCTGTATATAGTTGATAGCGCCTCTGAGTAGAATTCTTGAAGGTATGCTATAACAAGTGCTCATACATGCCTATGTATGTGTGAGACACAATGCATTCAATTCTTACATGTACACTGTTTATATGGCTGGTAGTTTCTTTGCAAAGTTTGACTTGCAGATGGTAACATGCTGGCAAGATGGACAAAACCTGTTAGTCCCTTAATTTTTACTCAGCCTCCCATTCTCTAGGGGGTGACTGTAAGACTGTAAGTGAGCAATTGAACAGATCTAGACATGTTGCTGGCTGCGTGCATGTAGGTTAAGTTGACTGCTGCTAAAATGCCAAGTTATATAAATTATCATAATCTTTCCGCGTATAATTGACAGTTTGAGTAACAGGCAAACATAATAATTATTATTATTTTATTTATTTATCTCTATCTATAAGAAAGGATGTGCGTTTGTATGTAAATTTGTCCACAATCACGCTCACAGTTTGCACCTTTTCACTCCAGACCTTCACTACTGTGTCCGTCTCGACTTACGACACCCAGTGGAAGGGTTCGCGGATCTCTGCCACCATGAGGGGCCAGAGTGGGGGGCAAAAAACCCTAATTTTCGCTCCTTTTTCAGCCGTTTTCATGCATAGTTTCACACTTATTAACGTTAAACGTTACAGCTAGACAGATTTTTACACGGGCCACCTCCCTAAACCCAACACACACCTCGGCCTGCAGGCGCCGAATGGGGGGTAGGTGGGGTTGGGGTGGGTGGGTTGGGGGAGGACATTTTACCGAAAACTCAAATTTCACGGGTGGAGCACCGGTGGAGGTTGGAGTGTGGTGGGGTGTGGTGAGGGAGGTGGGGTGGGGAAGTAATTTTTCCGAAACCCAGATTTCATGGGTGGCATACCGGTGGAGCTTGGTGTATGGTGGAGTGTTGTAGGGCGAGGTTGGGGTGGAGGTGGGGCTCGCCTCCACCCAACACATCGCGGCCTGCAGGGACCGGTTAAAGGGTTGGGTAGGGTGGAAGCGGTGGGTGAGAGGTGGGAATTTTCACGAAATCCTAATTTCACGAGTGGCTTACCGGTGGAGGTCGGAGCGTGGTTGGGTGGAGTGTGGGGTGGGGTGGAATTTTTTCCGAGAACGAGTCGTGGGGTAGGGAAGTAGGCGATTGGCCAGGAACGGGGTGAATCCTAAAATTCCCGGGAAACTCCGGGTACCCCAGCTGTGCCAACAGTATGAAAGTAGGTTGATTCAAGTACTGCATTATAATTATACATGTATTTGATCATTCATAAAGCATTTCTGTCAGCAAAAGCCTTTCAGAAGCGCACCCAGTGTGATTGACCCAGAGAGACAAGGCAGTTGATTTGAGGCAAGACAGAAAGATGACGGAAGACTACCAAAGAGCAAGACGAATTGAACTGATTGTGGACGTCCGTTTGGCAAACATAGCCTACATTTCAACCTGATAAATTATTTGCTGTTGCGTTTGATTTCAGCGTTGGTCGAACACAACATCGGAAGAACGAAGAATGCTTGATAAAATTTAGTTCCAAGTTGGTTTGATGAAAATTGTTTTTGCGTAAATAGAAGTGGAATTTATAATAACAATCTAACTGAAATACAAGTCTTTCCATCCATTTCATAGTTCTAAGCAACTTAGGTACATGTAGATATGCTAGATTCACTTGTGGTCGTTGTCTTTTCAGGAACTCAAGCCAGTCCCACTCTGCAGGCGAATCTTATGGACGGACACGAGATAGTTGGTTCTCAACTGCGTCAATCATTCACTCCGAGCGTCAATCAAACGCCACAACCACCTGCATCACGAAACTTTGAAAGCATACGCAAGTTTTCTCGACAGCAGGGCGCACGAAACCGCTACAGCAGCGCAAGAACGGAGAGAGAGCTTGTCGTCCAATCAGAGGTCCCCGTTACTACGGCCAGCGCTCCAGCCAACACTCCGCGTCATGGAACCGGTTCCAATTATGCTCGTGGATCGTCTTTTCCGACGATGCTGCCTCACGCGGCTTCCGTTCCAGGTGGCGTTCCGGTCGGTGGTCCAGACGGTAGAGCTCCAGGTACAGATCTAGACATGTTGCTGGCTGCGTGCATGTAGGTTACGTTGACACCTGCTAAAATGCCAAGTTATATAAATTATCATCTAGTGTTTCTGTGTATAATTGTCAGTTTGAGTAACAGGCAAACATATTATTATTATTTTATTTATTTATGATAACGATAATAATGAGCAATGGTGCCAAAAATACTCTTCTTCTAGCCTAAACGGAGAATTTCTTCACCGACAATCTTTCTGGGGCAAACCAGTTGTTGCACAAGCAATAGCTGAGCTTGATCACTTTCACACCAGTGATTACCATCAAGCACGTCTAAAAGCAGTGTCAGCGCCTCATGCAGGTGACTGGCTGTTCGCCTTACCAATAAGCACCTGCGGTCTCAGGTTGGACGACGAAGCAGTTCGAATAGCTGTGGGCCTCCGTCTGGGCACGGTCATCTGCCACCCACATAGCTGCCCGTGAGGCACTCTCGTGTCCGCTGATGGCTCACACGGCCTGTCATGCCGTCTTGGCCCTGGCCGACAGGCCCAACATGCGGTCCTAAATGATCTTATCTGCAGGGGTCTCGTTCAGGCGGGCATCTCAGCAGTTAAGGAACCACCTGGTTTGTCAAGGTCGGATGGGAAGAAACCAGACGGCCTAACACTGATTCCGTGGCGCTCAGGTCGTTGCTTGACCTGGGACGTCACAGTAGCAGACACAGTGGCCCCATCTTACTTAGCCACAACCTCCATCCGCACGGAAGCTGCTGCGGAACTGGCTGAAGCCAGAAAAAACACTAGGTATGCACATTTGATGCAATCGTACCATTTCGTCCCATTGGCTTTCGAAACATTGGGACCAATCAACGCCAAGGGACAGGCTTTTCTCGCCGACCTGGGACGTCTCTTGGCTGAAGTTTCTGGCAACCAAGAGAAACCAGAACCTTGCTTGTTCCAGCGTCTGTCAATCTTTATTCAGCGCTTCAATGCCGTTGCCTTTCATAGCACTTTTGTTGTCCCTGATCTTGACTCGGATGGCCACTCCGGAGTTAAAAGTGCTTATTGGGCGAATATCTGAGACCTGACGGATTATAGATACCTCGGGTAAAAAAATAAAATAATTATAATAAACGAATATTATTATTATTATTACATATATTCACATTATTACATATTCACATCTATTGTACTACATTGTTTTGAAAACAACGCTTTATTGTTATTTTTACAATTGTTTCTTCCATTGCAGGATGTGCCACGCCCACACCGGCGAAAATGATTTCCCCTACGTCACGAAGTCCGCTAAGTTCAACGCAGTTGACTGCATCAATGCCAGTAAATATCCCAAGGAAATCACAACAGTCAGCTGGTTCCCTTCTCACATCAGACAACGCTGGTGCAGCGCAGAAAAGCTCAAAATCGTCCCGGCGGATTCAATCAAAGATTATCAAAGGTGGAACAGATTTGTCTCCAATTCGTGCTCTGACTTCTACGACTTCTACGACTTCATGTCTTGCGACTCCAGTCACAAGTCGTTGTTCCGGTCGCGTCACGTCACATGATTCGATGACGCTGTGTAACTATGGTACTGTTGCATCAGCAAGTTCCGTTCCTGTGACAACTTGTTACACTGCAACAGACGCCCTGTCACAAAAGGATGGTGTCACAATGAGGAACTCTGTGGCTTTGTCTACAAGTACTGGTGATTCTATTGTCTTAAATCCTGCAATGGCAGTTGACAATAAAACTTCACCTTTTCGTTTATTTCCTCTTGGTTCCGGTGACTTTGTTCCGACCGCTGCATCTTCTAGTTATGTTCCGTCTTCTGTTTCCTGTCCTCTGGTTCCAGGTGGCTCCTGTCGCTCTGTTCCCACGACTTCTCTTAACTCTGTTCCTGTTTACACGGTTCCTTTCAATTCGTGTGACTCAAGTCTCTTTACTTCAGCTGCATCAACCGGTTTCGATTGTGTTCCTGTTACATGTGATACAGTTCCAATTACATCATGTAATTCTGTTCCTAGTCGCCAAGTTACGGTTACCTCGGTTCCTGTGACGTCTTGTAAGTTAGACAAAGCTCAGACCAGAGAAGCTGTCACACCGTCGTTTACGGGTAATCTTGGCACTCCTTTCAAGCGAGCATCTTGTTCCAGCTTTCATGACAATGGCAATGGAGACAATGTCGATCCACTGGTTCCACGAACGCCTGTGAGGTCCAAGCCCCATCTCCCGAAGGAATTTAACTCTCCAAGAGATAAACGTAAAAAGTAAGAGCTGATTGTCGTTTGCTTCTTTTTGTGCTTATAACTCCTAATATTATTTTTTTATCATCTTTTGCCTTGAGATACACTTCTGATTATTATTATCATTTTTATTATTGTTATTGTTTTCATCTAAAGTGTGTGTAGTACCTGAGGATTTAGAAAATTAGCTAAATTGCTTTGTTATGGATTGTTTATTTTGTTATGGATTGTTCATAGGCAGATCTCATCTTTTACAGCTAAAGAAGAAGAGCAGTCTCTTAAATTATAGCCATAGCTGTGGGCAGCACTACAGAAATAACTAATTACAGTTAATTTATAAATGCAGCCCATTGTTTGAACTGCTAGTGACTTCATTTCCGAACCGCGGCATATGAGTTGGAGGAGTAGGTCGGCGGATGATCAGTTAGTCCTCTCTCTAGCTGTCTCTTCCTACCGATAGCGTAAGTCAATGTACTCGTTATAGCTGCATTGGCGAGCAGAAATCTTCAACCAAATTTTGCCATGCTGGAGATTTGAACCCATGCCTTATAAATGATTTGTAGTCATGCGCTCTGTCCACTTCACTGTTCAGCAAACACTGTCTACATTGACTTTCTTTTTTTCGTAGAGCCAAGCCGTGTAAGCCCAGGTCATCAGTTGAACTGACCTCTGCCCCGGGTGGCAATACGTCTGCCAGCACATCGTCCATTTCACACTACAGTACTGCGAGTGCTCCAACCATCGATTCTAACCCTGCTATGAGTGACCTACCAGAATTGGACATGAACGTAAAGATTTTCTATCTTTATTTCTTTGCAAGCATAGTGCACGTTAGACACGGTTTCCATAATGTATAGAGCAGTGCTGTCCAACCTGCGGCCCAAGGGCCACATGCGACTCGCAGGGTGATTTTGCACAAGTTTTGTGTAAAATGAACCGAGGGACAAAGTCTTGGGTTGATGTGATCGTTTGTTTTTATTGATATTGTAACGGTCGCCAAAGTTTTTTGGGTTTAGAGCAAAAGACAGCTCGGCATTTGATGTTCACACAGTGAGTACAAATGTTAATACAGGGTACGTGTTTGGTAGCCTAGCAAGTTCTTTATGCTCAGTTGCTGAGCATCATTGATGTTCTCTTGTATGAACATGATTGTGTGCGTTTGTGAAGCGAGGAATGAGGCCAGCAGCAAACTACCGACTTTTTTAATATGTTGAGCTGTGTTTTCCTAAGTACATTTTGATCTCCGGACTAGAAAGAATATTTAATAAATTCTTTTTTGGAATATTTGCCCAAAAAATGTATTACTAGTTTTAAGTATGAGCCTTCCGTTTAAAACGAGTTTTTCCGCCTCAGATTTAATTTTTACCAGATCTAGTGAACGTGTACGATTAATGCATTAAAAATTTTAATCGCACAATTTTTAACCCGTTAAGCGCACGCGTTAACGTGATTAAATCAACAGCCCTACTTCTTATCCTTCAAATTTAATTCATTGGTTAAATGTTTGTTTTTATGCAGTTAATCGCAACAGCAGTAACTTCTTCGTCCAGTAGACCTACTTCAACGTCCGTCTGTCCCTCCGTGTCGGAAAGTCACGTCGATGAATACCCAAGATCATGGCCTTCAGAGGAAGTTCCCAAGGCAAACCTTAGGCCTAAAAGGAACAGGAGTTCATCTGCACATTCCGACAGCAGAGCAAAAAAACAGGTTAGAAAAGTCGCTCTACAGGGTGGCTCAATAAAAAAATGTCCCACCAGCAAAAATGCAATTTCTACGCAGCCAATTGAGATTATTCTACGAAAATAGCAGGATTTATTAGGAAAGAATTTGCAACAATCCCAATAGAAACTAAAAAAAAGCAAAGGGAGAGAACCCTTAAGAGACTACCGGTACTGTCCCACTGTCAGGGTTTCCCAAATACAAGTGCAAGTATAAACAGCAACAGGTTATACGAATAATGGAGTACTAAAGTGAAATTTTTTATCTTAACTAGTTAACTAAACATACTGGGGGAAACGTCTAAAGGTGATGTTGAGTTTGCCAAATTAGAAAAGTCGTTGACAATAAAAGAATATGGGCAGATACATAGATTGAGATTTTGTAGTTTAATAGGAGACAGCGTAAAGTAAATGACATTTAAGTTTACGTTTAAACATGGTGGAACAGAGGGAATCCCGAATGAACAAAGGTAAGTTGTTCCAGGTCTTAGGATCAGCACTTTTAATTGAGAACATACGAGAATTTGTTCTAGTGATAATACGTCTATAGCCTAATTAGCCTACACGAGGATCTGAAGTTAGGCTATATGGAACTAAGTCAGAGGTTAGAGTAAAGAAATCAGCAAAGGCATGAGGCAAAAGATTATGCATATGTTTGAATATAAGTTCAGACATTTGCATGACTCTTATCTGATAAATGGTAAGTAATAAAGTTTAGTAATAATAATGTAGGCCTAGGCCTAACAAAGTTGCTGCAGCAATGAACTGTCAGCCATTAGTCATGTTGTTGATGTTAAAATCGGGCCTAGACAGTTGATGTTGAATTACATGTACTGTCGTTGAATCAGGAATTCAGGATATTAAGCAGCTATAATGAGCCATCACGATGTGTTCGATGAATCGCCAGTTCATTGGTAGTTCATTGGTCGGTCTAGCCGATGCTAGGCTATAATATGCTGTTGAACTACCATCATCGGTACGAGAAACTATCAACTGTACTCTCCGTGTAGCCAACGCGTAGGAGTTCGACGATGGTGTCTTGTGCTTCTCGAGAGGAGTTTTGCCTAAGGATGACTGCCCTTGTGACTTTACCATCAATAGGCTTGAGCTATGTGAGTGGGCGCCGTTGATGGCTGCCAGTTTTGTCTTGTATTTGTTTGTATGTGTCGTTTTTTTGTGCGCTTGTAAACCAGAGTGCGTTTTGCAGCTGGTATAATAATTAAAGAATATACTTACTTACTTACTTATTACGTGGAGAACCTGTGTCGCCCGATGCACTACAAATGCGTGGAAGGACTAAGGTCTAAGGGACTTACTTATTTACTTAAAGTCTATCCATTCGAATCAGGTATCCCAAAGACCGCGAGTACTTTCCCTCGTGTCTGTATTTCTGCTTTGCTAACATGAGTGTAAAATCGATAGTAGCATGATATCGAAGGATTTGATAATATTTTATAATTGCGTTCTTGCATAATTTGAGCTCAGCGCAAAATTTTTTTTTTCGCTAAGCAGCGCTCCAAATCAAAGAATGCGCATCGACGCTCAGCAGAGAACCAGCGCACGGCTTTGGTCACGTGATGCTTCACGTTTGAAATCGGCTTTGTTCCGTTTTGCTTCGTTGAGAGAGTTGGACGGTTTTTGTAATTTGAGAGAATTAAAATTCAGGGATTTCAAAATGGTTTGTATCGTTTTAGGATGTTTTTACCGGTTAATTAATGCACCGAACGCGGTTTCTTCTGCTGCTTGCATTGAAGTGGCAATTGTGATTAAAAATCGGTGTCGGCGATGTTTATAAGACTGGTTTGGTGTGTGCGTCAAAATAGGTCAACGGATTAGGCGCCGAAATTAATTGTTACACCATGGTCCTCAATTTCTTTCGCTCTGTGGTTCAAATCTGTATCAATTTGTTCATAATTGACATTTAATTTTTGCGGTTCGGTTAGTTTTCCAATTACAAGTTTTGGGTTTGATGTAGGTTCAATATTTTTTAAGCTTTTGTAAAAAGTTATTTAAGCATGTGATTTAGCGCGCCAATTTTGCGGGTAGCGCCAGCCCGAAAGCCAGATAAAGGAGGGCGATGGTGATTATTTTAATTATAATTTATGAGGCAACATCGTTAAACAGAAATTATCAATCTTTGTGTGGATGAAACTTGGTAAAGTTATGTAATTCTTAAAGTTATGCTTATATAGCATGATCTATGCATGATATCAGCATAACCAGATAAAAACTAAAACTTGTCTATGGATGATAACTTTAGTACATCCAACTTCTAGTTTCACAAGAAACTCGTTTTATCAATTCAATTTCGAACTTTTTTATCAATCTAACATGTTATCCATTCGTTGGTAATCCCGAAGACTGCGTGCCCGTATACAAAACAACATGGTTGCCAGCGACTTGGCTAAAATAGAACGCTGTGTCCTATCAGCCGTATCCCATGATACAATGTGCTCGCTAAGTAAGTAATCAGCGCAAAATCTAACTAAAACTGTCAAGGTAATAAAATTATAAATGAGGGAAAATATGCAGTGAATACGAGTAAATATAAAATTCGAAGCTAAAGACGCAGCGCTCTATTTGATCGATTTCATGGGCGGCCATACTGTTTACATGGACGGGCGCGCAGTCTTCGAGATTACCAAGACTTCTGTAATTGCTTGCTTGCTCCAAATCTATTCTTTCACCGAATTATATTTAAGTTATCTGTTAAACTATTCCAGTTGACTTAATATTGTGGGAATACAAATCAAAGTTTTAATTTTTTATGCCTAAAAATTGAGAAGAGCTGACTGAATAAATGATCTGAATTAATTAGCAGCTTGTTTGACAATCACAATGAATCGATGGAAATAACAAGTTAAAGCTTTATTTTAACGGCATAAATAGTTTCTGTTTTCATCCTAGTACAATGTTGCTGTTTGGTATTTTAGGCAGGAGGTAAAGCTGGAAAGGATACTGGAAAGGCTAAGGCGAAAGCAGTCTCTCGGTCGGCCCGAGCTGGATTACAGGTAAACTTACTAAACTTGTCGTCTTTTTGTGTTGGTCTTCGCATTAGGGCAACATCGCAGCATCTTTGTTCATCTCTCAATCTCATGTCTTCTGACCTCTTCCCACGACATTCTGAGCATGGCTAGTTATTCCATGGTCTTCCGGGGTTTTTTTATTCGCTGTTAATGCATACTCACTAGTTGGCTCTTTATCCTTGTCCATGCAAACCATGCCATGTCCCATCCATTCTAATCTTGTCCTCATATTCACAGGTGCTGTGTTATTTGTTTACTTGCTAAAATTTCTTCTGCAAGATTGGTCAATTTGAATGAGTATTTTTTTACAACAGATTTGGTTTCTTCCACTGAATTCTTGGTAAAGGTTTGGGGGGGGCAATATTAAATCTTTCCTTTATATGTAGACAGCAACACCTAGTAATGGTAACGGTCATTACGGTTGATGCAGAGTTATGTGTGTAAATGAGTACATCAACTCAGTCACTCACATGATATGAGTAAACGAACATGGCTGCCGCAGATTGGGACGAAATATACCTCTCTGACGTAGAGCCTTATATTTTTGCAAAAGTGAGAAAGTTATTGATGGATTCCACGAAGCTCACATTTGAGTAGAAGATATTACTTTTTAAGACAATCAGACACGTGACCTGACACAGCACCTGACCTTAACCAATCCTGACGGCACCTTGCCTTTGCCAATCCGCATGATGCTTGACCCTGACCCTAGCTGACTGTCACGACGATGCCCAACCTGGCCCTAGCCAATCCTCACAACTCTTGACCTTTAACGACCCTTATGCACTATGTATCCTTCAGTGCCAGTTCTACAAAAAGCTTGTTTTACAAGCAACTGCTGCTATGGCTCAAAATGTTATTTGATGTTTAGTTGTGTATGGTGATTCTTGTGAATTGTGTTGTTTAGTTGTGTATGATGATTCTTGTGATTTGTGTTGTTTAGTTGTGTATGATGATTCTTGTGAATTGTGTTGTTTAGTTGTGTATGATGATTCTTGTGAATTGTGTTGTTTAGTTGTGTATGATGATTCTTGTGAATTGTGTTTAGTTCCCAGTTGGTCGTATCCATCGACATTTGAAGACACGCACAACAAGCCACGGTCGTGTTGGAGCCACGGCTGCTGTCTACAGCGCGGCCATACTCGAGTATTTGACAGCTGAGGTTAGAACCTGTTTGTTGATCGGCTGAATTTGGGGAAAACTTACAGTTTTGGTAAAATACAATGAGGCTAGTGAAGTCCCTTCTCTGTGAGATCTCAATTGGCCACTACTGCATCAGTGCATCACAAGAATTATTAATTCATTGATTATGAGAATTTGTATAGCGCCTCTTAAAGGGGACTACTCAGATGTGCTCCCAAGCCCCAGGGCGGCAATGTTAAACTCTTGAAATTAGAGGAATGACTGAAAAGGAGTTCTCAAAAGGTACTGGAGCATGTCAAGGGGTGACGATTCTAGTTTGAGGGTTCTGCTCACTAAGAAGGAACGGTTACGCCCAATGGAGGTTCAAGCAGATGGGACACAGAGCAGACCTGGTTTAGTTGAAAGAGGAGAACAAGTGCTGAGCATTGAGCGTAGGGTAACAGAGCTAACAAAGGTGAGCAAGAGTGAAGTCTAGTAGACACTGCGAAACTAGAGCAGTGATCCTGTGCTCAATTTGCTGCTTGAGTGCCCACCAGTGGAGAATGTCATGCATATATCTGGGGATGTAACCAGAATGTGATTTGAACATGCTTAGGCCAGATACAAAGCATTTTTAGATTTTTGAAATATTTATTTTGATTTTTATCAGTGTTTTGTTGAAATAGAATTTTATTGGTGCTGGAATTCAGTGGTTTTGTGGAATACCTGAAGATGTTATATCGCGATGATTTGCTGTTGTCTGCAGGTGCTGGAGTTGGCTGGCAACGCGAGCAAAGATCTGAAGGTGAAGCGTATAACTCCTCGTCATCTTCAGCTGGCGATTCGAGGAGATGAGGAACTGGACAGCCTCATCAAGGCGACAATTGCTGGCGGAGGTGAGAGACTTTGTCTTGGAATAGACAGTCAACTTCATTTCTCACGATGATGATTCTTCGTTTATAAGTTATTCTGTTGTATATCTGAGTTTGCAAAACTATCTGTTCTGCAAAATTCAGTGCGTTTGCAGGCGGTTCATTAAAGTATATACTTACTTACTTACTTTTATAAACTTTACAGGTTAATATTTTAAAGCTAGCACTGCAAACTGTCTGAAACATGAAATTAAGTCATGCTTCATTAATTAGCAGCTCAGAGTCATGCAGTCTGGAGCGCAAAACATATGGCCTGTGAGCAATTGGTGGAAAGAATCCATATGGCATTGTCTGTCTTCATTGTTGACAAACTTGTAAAACTAAACATATGCAGGCTTAATAAAACACGAGAGATTGTGCTTTTTGCAATGTATACAGAGCTCCATTTTAGGTGGAAAATGCAATTCCATCTTTTTTCCGTGAAATAACCTTCCTTCTGATCAGCTTATTCTTTTACTTGAGGTATCTACATACAAGTATCTGAAAACTGTTTCTTATCGTCGGAGTTGAACTGGGAGTGCCTCTGAGAAGAGATCTAGGAATATAGGATGTCCTGTTAGAAGGGTGGTTTCCATTTCTATTGCTTGGAATAGTTTGTTAATTTGTGTTTGATTTTCTTTTTTCAGGTGTTATTCCTCACATTCACAAGTCCCTAATCGGAAAGAAGGGAAATCCTCAGGCACCTTAGATCGGTCGGCGAGTCTTCAATGAATTCTCTTGAAGTCTAAGAAAAAACTATGCATGGAAATTTAGATGCCCAGTTATTTCAGGACAGTTTGAGTTGAGACATTTCTCTCAAGTGTTTGCAGATTTTTAGCTCAGTGGGTCGACTGGCGGACTGATGATGATGATGATGTGCTGTGTTTTTATCAGTAATTTCTTTTGTCTTAGAAAAAATAAATTGTTGATAGTTTTTTAGAACACGTTTGACTTGTTTCTGGCGAATATTTTGCTGTAGGGAGACTTATGATGATTAATTGGAATTGTTTTGAGAAGAATAGGTCGTTTGTTGAGAAAGCACTGTAGGATATTGGTTGCTTACGAGGAACATTGCTTTACTGCAATGTCTGTGAACGATCTTGCAGAGGCTGGCTGGTTTATCATCTTTGGTTAAAAAATACTGTAGACTTACTCTTCCCTTATGTGCTACTGCTAGTGAGGGGTAGGCAGACAGAATTGGTGTCGGTCTTGGCAAAATTCTTTAAATCTAGCAAGTGATAAGGAAAACTAGACTTGTTTGAGGCTGGTTTCTGTTTTATTGCTGTCCCAATGTTTTAATTTTTGCTTTAGTCCCTTCTGGTCTGATATTAGGATTTAGATGGTTTCATGTGTGTCTGGAAATATGCCATTTATCCAGTGTGTTCCCTTTTTCAGAAAGCCTGGAACTGACTATCTTGTAAAATTTCTCCTTAGGAAAAGGACCGGGTTATGGTTGTCTTCAATTTCAATGAAATAGTCTGTGGAATTGAAGAGCACAGTTAAAAAAATTGGGAAATCATTAATACTGATATTGGTATTAATGAGAGTTTGGATATAGGCCAAAATTTTTAGCATTCCTAAATTGTCAAGTGTGTTACATTGATATTCTGAGATTTCTTATCTCAACTGACCCTCACGTGATCTTAATACCTTGTCTTCATAACTGCTGTCTGTTCGTGTTTTAGAAACGAAAATGGTGACAATTTGTCATTTGTAGTTTACTAGTATCTCTTTATTGTCCCTTTGGCTCAATAGTGTGCTTAAGCATAGGATAAATTTGTAGGAGTTTCTCATTTTGATTACTTTAGCTATTTTGCTTTTGTTTATAATTAGTAAAACATGTAGCTCCAGTGTGTGTTTTGAAAACTAACGGTGAAAGTTGATAGGCTGAAATGTTGAAGCTCATTTTCTTGGTTTTGATGTTAGGCTATAATTTGTTGGAAATAAAATAATTCGAGAAATTTTTGTCAAGTCATCTAAAGTTCTAAACAGTACATCGTCCAAATTATTTCTGCTGGCAAAGCCTGGCAGTATTAGAATGCTGTTTATAGTGAGCAAGTGAAACTTGTGAAATTTGGATGGTAGTTTTAAATATTGTCAATTAATTTTTGTCAAGTCTCTCTCACATAATAGTATAGGCCTATTGAGATGTCAGTTGTATGTGAGCATTACTTCACCACCTCTGATGGTGAGAAACTACGACCTCTTTCGGACTACTCATCTGGACAACCCATCTGACCAGACAGCGATCGTAATTAAACTGGTGCCCTACTCTTGGCCTTCGAGTGGCGCTTAAAAAATCGGCGATCACGGTTTTGCCTACGATCATAATATTCAAGAAGTTAACAGTGATAGTCGCATAATATCTTAGGCCTAATTAGTTGACAGATGTTATTTCGATCCACGTTGCGACATCTGTTCACGTGAATTTGGCCGCCACTCTCTCTTCTTCCTCTGAACTGGATCCGAGTTTTTCCATCGATTACGGATGATCATGACATCCAAGGATTCATCCGTGTCCGTTCTTCCTTTGATGGATTGGCCGTCGGTCAGTTTGGATGCCATCCAGAAAGTTCCGCGGGAAATTGGACCAACGACTCCACCACCATCACCACCACCGCTGCTGCTGATGGTGGTGGTGGTGGTGGTGGCGATAGTGGTGGTGGCGGTGGTGGTGGTGGTGGTGGTGGTGGTGGTGGTGGTGCCATCTATTCGATATCCAGCGACGAACGAAGCTGCTGCAGTCGTCCAATCAGATTCCGTTCGTATTTGGCAAGTCGTCCGTTTGGATGCGATCCCAATGGATTGCGGAACTGAAGACAACCCTACGGGTGATTAGAACCTAACCATCTGCCTGTCTGTCTTTCCATCTGTCTGCCTGTCCGTCTGTATGTCTGTTTGTATGTATGTATGTATGTCTGTTTCCTGTCTGTCTGTCTGTCTGTCTGTGTGTGTATGTATGTGTGTGTGTATGTATGTATGTGTGTATGTATGTATGTATGTATGTATGTATGTATGTATGTATGTATGTATGTAGGTATGTATGTACATGAATGTATCATGTATGTCTGTCTGTCTGTCTGTCTGTCTGTCTGTCTGTGTGTGTTTGTATGTGTATGTATGTATGTATGTATGTATGTATGTATGTATGTATGTATGTATGTATGTATGTATGTATTAGGGTGGTTGCATCTCTAATAGAAATTTTTCAACTTAACCCTTATAGGGTAACCCCTTTTCGGTTACAGTTGTTGGTAACCGGGGGGTAAAAAAAAAACCCAATTTATTTTCGTCAAATCTAGGGAAATGTTTGACCAATTTCGGTCCTGTTTAATTTATATGATAGACAAGGACATTGGTGAACGTAATGAGCAACAAATCTTGAATTAAAATGATGATTAGTGATTATAAGAGGTCTGATTAGCTCATGACCAAATCCAGCAGGAACACACGGCGCTTGTCCAAACGTAGGCCTACTGAATGTGCGTGATCTCGCCATGTTGGATTCTGCAACTTCTATCATTATGATATATGCGTTGAGCGCTGCTACATCAACCAAGAAATAGAAAAGGCCATCTTCTGGTCCTGTAACTGCAAGTGTATCCCTTTTTTTCCTGGTCGAATGAGTCCACGGCGCCTTTTGTGCCGTTGTAATCACCTAGGCCTATTTCTTTCGATAGCTTTATGCAAAAGTAAGCAATCAACACTAATATAATGCAGCCTGAAATATAAATCATTCAGCAAAGAATGGCTAATTCATATGCAAAAATACAAGAACCACATATCTCCAACAATTCAGTTCTATCAACTACTATGCTTACATCTACATAGTGTAGAAATGATTTATCCAGTACTGGAATATGAAACCTTACTTTTCACACTAGTCTGCCGCTAGGTGGCAGCGCAATTTGGCACAACTGAAAACGACATTGTGAAGAAAAAACATATTTAGGAAAAGTCACAAAAGCACAAGTCTATTTTCTTTTATTCAAAAAAAGTACACGAAAAAAAGTAGGCTGGGGGTTATTTTTTACCCCCCGGTTACCCTATAAGGGTTAAGATCTCATATTTCTCCAACCCGCCATTCCGTGCCACTTGGTCTAAAACCTATGTAGCCCAAAAATATCAGAATTGAAAAATATTTAGGACTTGCGCAACGTCGTTGAAGTTTAGTAGTTTACAAATAATTGTCGTAATTTTTAGCATAAGTATTATTTACTTCAAAGTCTTAGAATTATAGTTTTCTGACAGAAATACTTTATGATTTTTGCTTAGGCACAGCTGAAAGGTATATTCTACAATGTTTTTGTCATCAGTGATTGCTAATTATCTATTTTTCTGAGCATTTTAGCGGTAATTGACAAGTGAGGGAATTCCTGCGAAAAATTATCTATTCTGTCCAATGTTATGATCTTTTATTAGTTACATTCCAAGTCATCAATGCACTACCGTACACAATACACATAGTCTTACATACATTAGACCTAGTATTATTATCTTAGGCTGTATAGTATCTCATGCATTGTAGAATTTATCATGTATTAGGCCCTATAAGCTTACAGTGTTATGATGCAAAGGTTCTATATAATTGTTTGTGTTCCAAACAACGATATCCTTGCTCTCCTTTCCTGTTCGACCTGTTGTATCGGCTTACAGA
>CAMAOG010000144.1:32500-50081 GCA_945859605.1 Lumbricus rubellus | reverse complement strand
GACCGATTGACTAACCACACCCCTTACACTAACCCTAACCTTAACTCTACCAGCTCCTACGACTGTCTCTTTGGCCTATACCTCATCTTTTCGGCAAATCGCACTGTCGTCGAGGCTTCGACCTCGGGAAAACCCCGCATGACGGACGTCTGATTAACCTTGACAAACCCCGCACGGTGAATGCCTAGGACTGGCTCCTTGGCCTATAGTGCATCTTTTGGGAAAACCGCACCCTTTGGGTCTCTAATCGCAAACACGACGAGCGCCTATGTCGGATTCTTTGGCCTAAAAGGCACCATCACAGCAAACCGCCTCGACTGCGACGCCTTGGACAAGGACTAACTTTGCTTATAATCTGCACTGATCTTTACTCTTTTGTATTTAAACTGCATCTGTACACACGAGGTTTGCATCTTTTTATAATACATTGCATATTACATGGTTAATCTACTATGAATACCTGCTTATATCTTATTGTTGTATGGTCCTCAGGACATTACATTATATACATAGGCGAATATAATTACTGAGACTCTAATATCGAATAGTCTGCTTATCGAACATTTGATTCTTATACTGCTATTACTGATTTTTCTTAAAGACGTGAACCTACATAGGCTAAAATAATTATTGAGACTTTAATATTGAATGGTCTGCTTATCGAAGGTTGGTTTATACTGCCATTGATGTATTTTTTGCTATGAATTGCTTACTGACTAGTATTTGGCCTATAACGCATCATTTAGCCTAAACCCAGCGCCTATGATTTCCCTGCTCTATACCTCATCATTTCGGCAAACCGCACTGACTTTGACGCACTTAACCTTGATAAACACCGCACGACTAGCGCCTATGACTAACCTCGGAAATCCCACATGTCCGACACTTCTTGGCCTACGGCGCCTATGCTTAACCTCGTTCACCCCCGCACGACGAGCGCCTGTTATTGGCTTCTTGGCCTATTGTATATCTTTTGGGCAGGCCGCACCTCTCTAGTCTCTACAAGCTAGACACCTATGATGGTTTCCTTGGCCTACAACTTATTGTTTGAGCAAACCGCACTGTCTGTGACGCCTTTGACCTTGGAAAACCCCACATGACGGGCTCCTAAGAATTGCCTCTTGGCCTACATCTCTGCAATTGTTCTGGGAAAACCCCGTACGGCGGGCGCCTATGATTTTCATCATACGGGCAAACCGCACCTTTCCAGTCTCTAAACGCAGATATGACGGACGCCTATGATGGATTTTTTGGCCTAAAGCGCATCATTTAAACATACTGCACCGATCTCTACGACATTGACTGCTACTAATACACTCGTATCTATTGCCTATGATGGACCGTGCAGTTATATTGCACCATTTAAGCAAACTGTACTATTGTCATTACTTTACAGGTTTGCATAGTTACTGAGACTCTAATATTTAAATGTTTTACTTTTGAACAATTGATTTATATACTGTCAATGATGTAATGCTAATCGTTGAATTGCTTATTCACCACTCTATTTTCCTGACTATGACTTCTACTGATTGTTTCAATTTTTATAGCTCCACTACATACTTTCCATACAATCTATCTTGACTTGTTCCCGCCAATTGCCTACGACCGATTTGGTCTTGGATATAGAGCCCTGTCCTCTCCACGGACTACTGACTTTCTGGACACACGTGCACGCCACACCTTGGTGGACACACCTCTGTGTATTACACGTCTGTTGTTCGTGTGTGTATATATGTGAAACGCCCCCTTTGATGCCCTTATATATATGTCTTGTGTCCCATTGGCATGTTCATTCTTGAAAAAGTCGCTTTTGACGAAACGTCGAATGAATTGGAATAATAAATTTGTTTTAAACGAAGAAAGCAGTTTTAAAGTCTTTTAAGATTTATCTTCGTGTTCTTTTAAACATGCCGGACACACACAACAACTGGGACACTAGACTTCAGGGAGGTAGGCAGAACAATTATGGCCCGACCTCGGGCTTCGCTTCCGCTCGAGATGGCCGTATACAGGACCGCTCGAACATGCCTGCCTCTGCCACGAGTGACATGGAGCACATGATGATGACCTTACTCGAGCGCCTCGGCGTACCATTTACTAGACCTACGATGCAACAAGACCATCGCCAACAGGAAGAACGCCCTCAACCGGCTTGGCAACAGCAACGTTCACAACCACGGCAGCTGCAACAACCACAGCGTCCATTTCAACAGCAACGCCGTACCAACGACTCTGCGGTCACCAACAACGCCCCTGCACGCAAGGCCATCCCTGGTCTCCTCGACTTCCCTCGGCTACCACCACGTCGACGCCACAACAGCGACGGAGTGGCCCATAACAATGAACAACCACGCCTTGGTAACTCTGTACGATTCGACCTCCAAAACAATGCTCATACTTACCAACAGGAGGAACGCGCGTGGAACTCCACCAATCCAGACTTCCAAAACGTATGCAAAACACTCTTCAAGGTTGTGCAAATGCAGCACCACCTACACAACTGGCACTCTCTACCTCCATCACTCAAACGCAATCTCACTGTGGTCGGTGAGAATATCACACCCCCGGAACCTTCTGACGAGCTACGGAACAGCATCGCAGAGATTCTCAATGACGCTGGTAATCGCACTCGATCTCTCGTCCAATCTCATCTTCAGTCGAGGCTGGACGCCAACCTGGCCATCTTGTCTAAGCTGGACCCTCGTGACAAAGATCAGGCAATTGAAATCACCTTCACCCGTATCCGGAATCGACTCGGGAGACGTATCTCGGACCTGCGGAACAAAGTGACTGCTGCGGCCCAGACCATCGGCTCGGACCGCACATCACACCTGGTAGATGATCGCATCGCTGGTCCATCGTGCTGGATCGCATCTTCCAAAACCTCGCACAAAAGGGCACGCCCTGCCTGCACTCCATCACCGGCCTTCACCACGACCAACCGCTTCCAAACCCTCATCGACAACACCGACGTGGACGACATGGAAACGGCCATACCGGAGACGCCAGCTTCTGAAACTGCTGCTACAGCGACGACGGCCCTTCCACAACCTCTCCTGAATCAACGCAGCCCCCGTAAATCCAGACACGTCAAGGATTCCGTCTCCATTACCTTGCGGGAAGATACGGAGACTATCGTCATAGGGGACTCTAACCTCAAACTTACACCGGAAGACCTCATACCTGCCCGTTGGCAGGTTGAGGTCATACCTGGGGCTATGATCAGCCACGTCATAAAAGCCACTGACAGCCTACCGGAGAGGCCTATGAATATAGTCCTCTCGGTAGGCATTAACCATAAAGACTGGCATTACGCTGAACGTACATACGGCGAACTGACCAAGCTGCGCGACCTTGCATCGAGACGGGGCACAAACCTCTTCGTGGTGGGCGTCTCCATCAATCCGGATTTGGATGACTCTCAGGTTCACAACCTGCGAGAAATGAACCTACGACTGGTAGGAATCTTCCGGGACCGGTACATCGTTCCGCTGGGCGCTGAACAAATTCGATGCCACGACGATAAAGTACATTACGACGACGGCACGGCGGCCAAAATCTGGCAGAGTATCTTGGATCGCATTCATGCTGGTAATCACACTAACTGCAGCCCTGTGTACGTATCTACCAACTTCCCACCCCCAAAAAAGTAACTTCTTCCTACCTCACTGAGGACTTGAACCAGAACACTCTCAATCTCTCTGATTACACCTTATCTAAAGATGAAATATCGTTATTAGATTTAGGCCTATCTTTCATACCCACTAATCCGGCCCTTAAAGAAGAAGTGGTTTACACATCACTTTCTAACCTAAATAGGTCTCTTAAATTAAAGGATTTCTTTGGCAATAGAGATAAGGCCTACGATAAGAACGACTTTAAAAAGTTATTCATAAATAAGAGCTCCTGGATTCCTGATGATGATGAAATTTCACCGCATACTCATGCGATTATTACCAAATTAAATAAGGCCACTGTAGAAGTCTTAAAACATTATCATAAACGTAATGATTGTTTCTTTGCTAAAAATGTAAAATTTAATATAACTCTACAACAAAAAGCAGCTTTAAAAAATTTACGCAATAACCCTAAAATTGTTATAAAAGCCGCAGATAAAGGCGGTATGACATGTATAATGAATAAAAGTTCTTACCTGAATGAAGCTTACCGACAGCTAAATAATGCTAAATATTACTCACGTAACGTTTCTGAGTCGCATAAATATGATCTATGCTCCAAAATAAATAACTCATTGGACAACCTCTTTTTAAAGAATTATATAAATGAAAAGCAATCAGAATTTCTGCGAGCTAATGAATCCGACCGTAATCGGAACTTCTATTTACTGCCTAAAGTCCATAAGCCCACGGAGAAATGGCCTAATATTGATATGCCCGAGGGTAGGCCCATTGTGGGCGATTGTTCTACGGAATCCAGGAGAGTAAGCGATTTTATTGACTACTTTCTGAAACCCTTAGCAACCCAGCATCGCACTTATTTAAAAGATACATATGACTTTGTCGGTAAAATTAGAAATAAGAAAATTAACAATAACTGTATACTGGTCACAGGCGATATAACCGCCTTATACACAAATATGAATATAAATAGAACTATAGCCGTGGTCAGAAGGGCCTTTAAAAATAATCCTCGTCCTAAAAGACCTGATGAAGAAATAATAAAACTTCTTGAATTAATAATGAAAAATAACGATTTCAAATTCAACGAAGAATCCTTTCTGCAAATTTTTGGAACCGCAATGGGGAAATCATTTGCCCCCAATCTAGCTAATCTTTATTTAATAGACTTCGACAAAAATGCAATTAATGGATTTAAAATTAAACCTACCTTGTTTTACCGGTTCTTGGATGACATATTCTTTATTTGGCCGGGCACCCTGCAGGAATTGAATGAGTTCGAACTGTTTCTGAATTCACTAATACCTAATATTAAAGTTACCCTTTCTGCTAGTAACACTGATGTTAATTTCTTAGATACGACCATTTATAAATATATAAAGAATGAAGAGGCTACTCTCCAATCCAAGGTGTACTTTAAACCAACTGACACTCACCAGCTGCTCCACACTTCTTCCTTCCATCCCCCTCACACTACTGCTGGCATCCTTAAATCTCAAATTATACGGTTTAAACGACTCTGTTCATTCAAATTTGACTTTGATAATGCATGTAATGTACTATTTCGAGCTCTGAGCAAAAGAGGTTACAATAGAAGACTGTTACGCAAAACTAAACGTGATATATGGTTTAATGTAGGTATAAATAAAAGTGCGAATAAAGACCAGAAATTACTCCCTATAGTTATACCTTACTCACCGATCTCAGCCCATCTTATCCATGAATGGAGAAACATAATTAACCAATCGCCCAAGTTTAACGTTTATAGGGTGGTAGCTGCCTACACCAAACATAGGAATCTTTCTCAATTATTAACCTCTTCCAAATGACCTTGACCCACGGCCTAAACAATAAGTGTCTTAGAGCGCGATTGAGCCTGTGCAACTTTTTAACCCATAACCTAACTCTAAGCCCGTGCCTTTCGTTAGCTCTCTGACACTCAATTTCCATGTTGCACGATTTTATGAAGTTCATAAGACCTTATCGGCAATGAGGGTATAATAGGCCCTCTTATGTCCTGTTTTAATGTGGTTTTTACTTCGATTGTTACTCGTGGCTATGTTTTTAATTCTACGATATGGTTCCTTGTTCTTTTGTTGTGTAAATACATCCGAATATATGTACAGTGACAGTGCTTTTGAAACAAACAGTTTTCGTGATGCATATATATATAGCCTTCTTTGAGTTATGGGCTGATATATTATACATTATATGCGTTTTTGTTTTATACACATCTGATGCTTATGTTTCACAATTGACTGACTGCATAATCCATTACTAATCCATAATTCTATTGCTACATTTCTGATTATACTGATCTGTCTGGAATTCTCCCAATTCATGGCTTCCCTATTGATAACCCATTATTTCCTGTTATATACTTACTGACTAACTGTTTACATCATACTGAGTACCTTACATGTATGTATATATGTATGACACACTGCTTATACATTCCATGACCCCGACTGACCTCGTGGTACTAAGACCACGATATTACTTATGGCCTACCACGTATAGTTTTGGCAAACCGCACTGACTTCGACGCCTTGACCTCGAGAAAACCCAGCACGACGGGCTCCTATTAACCCTGGAAAACCCCGCACAACTAGCTTCGGATTAACCTTGGTAAACCCCACACGACGGGCGCGTGATTAACCTCGGGAAACCCCGCACGACGAGCGCCTAGTACTGGCTTCTTGGCCTACAGGGCATCTAGTCGCAAACACGACGAGCGCCTATAATAATGGACTCTTTGCCCTACAGTGCATTATTTCTTCAAACCGCTTTGACTGCGACGCCTCTGATAAGGATTACCCACACATACGATCTCTGTTGGTCATAATTAAATTGTATCTGCGCACACGAGGTTTGCATTCCTTCACAATACATTGCAATTTATGTGATTAATTCAATGAGAACAGTTGCTTAACTTTTTTACTGTCGTGTGGACTTTACATTACCTACATAGGCTAATATATCTATTGAGAATTTAATATCGAAGTGTCTGCTTATCGTACATTTGAAATTATACTGCTTTTTGGTGAATTACTTGCCCTAGCTCACATAGGTAAAATAATTATCGAGACCTTAATATCGAATTGACTGCTTATCGAACATTTGATATATATTGCCATTTGTAAATTTTGTCGTTGTATTGCTTACTCACTAGACCGATTGACTAACCACACCCCTTACACTAACCCTAACCTTAACTCTACCAGCTCCTACGACTGTCTCTTTGGCCTATACCTCATCTTTTCGGCAAATCGCACTGTCGTCGAGGCTTCGACCTCGGGAAAACCCCGCATGACGGACGTCTGATTAACCTTGACAAACCCCGCACGGTGAATGCCTAGGACTGGCTCCTTGGCCTATAGTGCATCTTTTGGGAAAACCGCACCCTTTGGGTCTCTAATCGCAAACACGACGAGCGCCTATGTCGGATTCTTTGGCCTAAAAGGCACCATCACAGCAAACCGCCTCGACTGCGACGCCTTGGACAAGGACTAACTTTGCTTATAATCTGCACTGATCTTTACTCTTTTGTATTTAAACTGCATCTGTACACACGAGGTTTGCATCTTTTTATAATACATTGCATATTACATGGTTAATCTACTATGAATACCTGCTTATATCTTATTGTTGTATGGTCCTCAGGACATTACATTATATACATAGGCGAATATAATTACTGAGACTCTAATATCGAATAGTCTGCTTATCGAACATTTGATTCTTATACTGCTATTACTGATTTTTCTTAAAGACGTGAACCTACATAGGCTAAAATAATTATTGAGACTTTAATATTGAATGGTCTGCTTATCGAAGGTTGGTTTATACTGCCATTGATGTATTTTTTGCTATGAATTGCTTACTGACTAGTATTTGGCCTATAACGCATCATTTAGCCTAAACCCAGCGCCTATGATTTCCCTGCTCTATACCTCATCATTTCGGCAAACCGCACTGACTTTGACGCACTTAACCTTGATAAACACCGCACGACTAGCGCCTATGACTAACCTCGGAAATCCCACATGTCCGACACTTCTTGGCCTACGGCGCCTATGCTTAACCTCGTTCACCCCCGCACGACGAGCGCCTGTTATTGGCTTCTTGGCCTATTGTATATCTTTTGGGCAGGCCGCACCTCTCTAGTCTCTACAAGCTAGACACCTATGATGGTTTCCTTGGCCTACAACTTATTGTTTGAGCAAACCGCACTGTCTGTGACGCCTTTGACCTTGGAAAACCCCACATGACGGGCTCCTAAGAATTGCCTCTTGGCCTACATCTCTGCAATTGTTCTGGGAAAACCCCGTACGGCGGGCGCCTATGATTTTCATCATACGGGCAAACCGCACCTTTCCAGTCTCTAAACGCAGATATGACGGACGCCTATGATGGATTTTTTGGCCTAAAGCGCATCATTTAAACATACTGCACCGATCTCTACGACATTGACTGCTACTAATACACTCGTATCTATTGCCTATGATGGACCGTGCAGTTATATTGCACCATTTAAGCAAACTGTACTATTGTCATTACTTTACAGGTTTGCATAGTTACTGAGACTCTAATATTTAAATGTTTTACTTTTGAACAATTGATTTATATACTGTCAATGATGTAATGCTAATCGTTGAATTGCTTATTCACCACTCTATTTTCCTGACTATGACTTCTACTGATTGTTTCAATTTTTATAGCTCCACTACATACTTTCCATACAATCTATCTTGACTTGTTCCCGCCAATTGCCTACGACCGATTTGGTCTTGGATATAGAGCCCTGTCCTCTCCACGGACTACTGACTTTCTGGACACACGTGCACGCCACACCTTGGTGGACACACCTCTGTGTATTACACGTCTGTTGTTCGTGTGTGTATATATGTGAAACGCCCCCTTTGATGCCCTTATATATATGTCTTGTGTCCCATTGGCATGTTCATTCTTGAAAAAGTCGCTTTTGACGAAACGTCGAATGAATTGGAATAATAAATTTGTTTTAAACGAAGAAAGCAGTTTTAAAGTCTTTTAAGATTTATCTTCGTGTTCTTTTAAACATGCCGGACACACACAACAACTGGGACACTAGACTTCAGGGAGGTAGGCAGAACAATTATGGCCCGACCTCGGGCTTCGCTTCCGCTCGAGATGGCCGTATACAGGACCGCTCGAACATGCCTGCCTCTGCCACGAGTGACATGGAGCACATGATGATGACCTTACTCGAGCGCCTCGGCGTACCATTTACTAGACCTACGATGCAACAAGACCATCGCCAACAGGAAGAACGCCCTCAACCGGCTTGGCAACAGCAACGTTCACAACCACGGCAGCTGCAACAACCACAGCGTCCATTTCAACAGCAACGCCGTACCAACGACTCTGCGGTCACCAACAACGCCCCTGCACGCAAGGCCATCCCTGGTCTCCTCGACTTCCCTCGGCTACCACCACGTCGACGCCACAACAGCGACGGAGTGGCCCATAACAATGAACAACCACGCCTTGGTAACTCTGTACGATTCGACCTCCAAAACAATGCTCATACTTACCAACAGGAGGAACGCGCGTGGAACTCCACCAATCCAGACTTCCAAAACGTATGCAAAACACTCTTCAAGGTTGTGCAAATGCAGCACCACCTACACAACTGGCACTCTCTACCTCCATCACTCAAACGCAATCTCACTGTGGTCGGTGAGAATATCACACCCCCGGAACCTTCTGACGAGCTACGGAACAGCATCGCAGAGATTCTCAATGACGCTGGTAATCGCACTCGATCTCTCGTCCAATCTCATCTTCAGTCGAGGCTGGACGCCAACCTGGCCATCTTGTCTAAGCTGGACCCTCGTGACAAAGATCAGGCAATTGAAATCACCTTCACCCGTATCCGGAATCGACTCGGGAGACGTATCTCGGACCTGCGGAACAAAGTGACTGCTGCGGCCCAGACCATCGGCTCGGACCGCACATCACACCTGGTAGATGATCGCATCGCTGGTCCATCGTGCTGGATCGCATCTTCCAAAACCTCGCACAAAAGGGCACGCCCTGCCTGCACTCCATCACCGGCCTTCACCACGACCAACCGCTTCCAAACCCTCATCGACAACACCGACGTGGACGACATGGAAACGGCCATACCGGAGACGCCAGCTTCTGAAACTGCTGCTACAGCGACGACGGCCCTTCCACAACCTCTCCTGAATCAACGCAGCCCCCGTAAATCCAGACACGTCAAGGATTCCGTCTCCATTACCTTGCGGGAAGATACGGAGACTATCGTCATAGGGGACTCTAACCTCAAACTTACACCGGAAGACCTCATACCTGCCCGTTGGCAGGTTGAGGTCATACCTGGGGCTATGATCAGCCACGTCATAAAAGCCACTGACAGCCTACCGGAGAGGCCTATGAATATAGTCCTCTCGGTAGGCATTAACCATAAAGACTGGCATTACGCTGAACGTACATACGGCGAACTGACCAAGCTGCGCGACCTTGCATCGAGACGGGGCACAAACCTCTTCGTGGTGGGCGTCTCCATCAATCCGGATTTGGATGACTCTCAGGTTCACAACCTGCGAGAAATGAACCTACGACTGGTAGGAATCTTCCGGGACCGGTACATCGTTCCGCTGGGCGCTGAACAAATTCGATGCCACGACGATAAAGTACATTACGACGACGGCACGGCGGCCAAAATCTGGCAGAGTATCTTGGATCGCATTCATGCTGGTAATCACACTAACTGCAGCCCTGTGTACGTATCTACCAACTTCCCACCCCCAAAAAAGTAACTTCTTCCTACCTCACTGAGGACTTGAACCAGAACACTCTCAATCTCTCTGATTACACCTTATCTAAAGATGAAATATCGTTATTAGATTTAGGCCTATCTTTCATACCCACTAATCCGGCCCTTAAAGAAGAAGTGGTTTACACATCACTTTCTAACCTAAATAGGTCTCTTAAATTAAAGGATTTCTTTGGCAATAGAGATAAGGCCTACGATAAGAACGACTTTAAAAAGTTATTCATAAATAAGAGCTCCTGGATTCCTGATGATGATGAAATTTCACCGCATACTCATGCGATTATTACCAAATTAAATAAGGCCACTGTAGAAGTCTTAAAACATTATCATAAACGTAATGATTGTTTCTTTGCTAAAAATGTAAAATTTAATATAACTCTACAACAAAAAGCAGCTTTAAAAAATTTACGCAATAACCCTAAAATTGTTATAAAAGCCGCAGATAAAGGCGGTATGACATGTATAATGAATAAAAGTTCTTACCTGAATGAAGCTTACCGACAGCTAAATAATGCTAAATATTACTCACGTAACGTTTCTGAGTCGCATAAATATGATCTATGCTCCAAAATAAATAACTCATTGGACAACCTCTTTTTAAAGAATTATATAAATGAAAAGCAATCAGAATTTCTGCGAGCTAATGAATCCGACCGTAATCGGAACTTCTATTTACTGCCTAAAGTCCATAAGCCCACGGAGAAATGGCCTAATATTGATATGCCCGAGGGTAGGCCCATTGTGGGCGATTGTTCTACGGAATCCAGGAGAGTAAGCGATTTTATTGACTACTTTCTGAAACCCTTAGCAACCCAGCATCGCACTTATTTAAAAGATACATATGACTTTGTCGGTAAAATTAGAAATAAGAAAATTAACAATAACTGTATACTGGTCACAGGCGATATAACCGCCTTATACACAAATATGAATATAAATAGAACTATAGCCGTGGTCAGAAGGGCCTTTAAAAATAATCCTCGTCCTAAAAGACCTGATGAAGAAATAATAAAACTTCTTGAATTAATAATGAAAAATAACGATTTCAAATTCAACGAAGAATCCTTTCTGCAAATTTTTGGAACCGCAATGGGGAAATCATTTGCCCCCAATCTAGCTAATCTTTATTTAATAGACTTCGACAAAAATGCAATTAATGGATTTAAAATTAAACCTACCTTGTTTTACCGGTTCTTGGATGACATATTCTTTATTTGGCCGGGCACCCTGCAGGAATTGAATGAGTTCGAACTGTTTCTGAATTCACTAATACCTAATATTAAAGTTACCCTTTCTGCTAGTAACACTGATGTTAATTTCTTAGATACGACCATTTATAAATATATAAAGAATGAAGAGGCTACTCTCCAATCCAAGGTGTACTTTAAACCAACTGACACTCACCAGCTGCTCCACACTTCTTCCTTCCATCCCCCTCACACTACTGCTGGCATCCTTAAATCTCAAATTATACGGTTTAAACGACTCTGTTCATTCAAATTTGACTTTGATAATGCATGTAATGTACTATTTCGAGCTCTGAGCAAAAGAGGTTACAATAGAAGACTGTTACGCAAAACTAAACGTGATATATGGTTTAATGTAGGTATAAATAAAAGTGCGAATAAAGACCAGAAATTACTCCCTATAGTTATACCTTACTCACCGATCTCAGCCCATCTTATCCATGAATGGAGAAACATAATTAACCAATCGCCCAAGTTTAACGTTTATAGGGTGGTAGCTGCCTACACCAAACATAGGAATCTTTCTCAATTATTAACCTCTTCCAAATGACCTTGACCCACGGCCTAAACAATAAGTGTCTTAGAGCGCGATTGAGCCTGTGCAACTTTTTAACCCATAACCTAACTCTAAGCCCGTGCCTTTCGTTAGCTCTCTGACACTCAATTTCCATGTTGCACGATTTTATGAAGTTCATAAGACCTTATCGGCAATGAGGGTATAATAGGCCCTCTTATGTCCTGTTTTAATGTGGTTTTTACTTCGATTGTTACTCGTGGCTATGTTTTTAATTCTACGATATGGTTCCTTGTTCTTTTGTTGTGTAAATACATCCGAATATATGTACAGTGACAGTGCTTTTGAAACAAACAGTTTTCGTGATGCATATATATATAGCCTTCTTTGAGTTATGGGCTGATATATTATACATTATATGCGTTTTTGTTTTATACACATCTGATGCTTATGTTTCACAATTGACTGACTGCATAATCCATTACTAATCCATAATTCTATTGCTACATTTCTGATTATACTGATCTGTCTGGAATTCTCCCAATTCATGGCTTCCCTATTGATAACCCATTATTTCCTGTTATATACTTACTGACTAACTGTTTACATCATACTGAGTACCTTACATGTATGTATATATGTATGACACACTGCTTATACATTCCATGACCCCGACTGACCTCGTGGTACTAAGACCACGATATTACTTATGGCCTACCACGTATAGTTTTGGCAAACCGCACTGACTTCGACGCCTTGACCTCGAGAAAACCCAGCACGACGGGCTCCTATTAACCCTGGAAAACCCCGCACAACTAGCTTCGGATTAACCTTGGTAAACCCCACACGACGGGCGCGTGATTAACCTCGGGAAACCCCGCACGACGAGCGCCTAGTACTGGCTTCTTGGCCTACAGGGCATCTAGTCGCAAACACGACGAGCGCCTATAATAATGGACTCTTTGCCCTACAGTGCATTATTTCTTCAAACCGCTTTGACTGCGACGCCTCTGATAAGGATTACCCACACATACGATCTCTGTTGGTCATAATTAAATTGTATCTGCGCACACGAGGTTTGCATTCCTTCACAATACATTGCAATTTATGTGATTAATTCAATGAGAACAGTTGCTTAACTTTTTTACTGTCGTGTGGACTTTACATTACCTACATAGGCTAATATATCTATTGAGAATTTAATATCGAAGTGTCTGCTTATCGTACATTTGAAATTATACTGCTTTTTGGTGAATTACTTGCCCTAGCTCACATAGGTAAAATAATTATCGAGACCTTAATATCGAATTGACTGCTTATCGAACATTTGATATATATTGCCATTTGTAAATTTTGTCGTTGTATTGCTTACTCACTAGACCGATTGACTAACCACACCCCTTACACTAACCCTAACCTTAACTCTACCAGCTCCTACGACTGTCTCTTTGGCCTATACCTCATCTTTTCGGCAAATCGCACTGTCGTCGAGGCTTCGACCTCGGGAAAACCCCGCATGACGGACGTCTGATTAACCTTGACAAACCCCGCACGGTGAATGCCTAGGACTGGCTCCTTGGCCTATAGTGCATCTTTTGGGAAAACCGCACCCTTTGGGTCTCTAATCGCAAACACGACGAGCGCCTATGTCGGATTCTTTGGCCTAAAAGGCACCATCACAGCAAACCGCCTCGACTGCGACGCCTTGGACAAGGACTAACTTTGCTTATAATCTGCACTGATCTTTACTCTTTTGTATTTAAACTGCATCTGTACACACGAGGTTTGCATCTTTTTATAATACATTGCATATTACATGGTTAATCTACTATGAATACCTGCTTATATCTTATTGTTGTATGGTCCTCAGGACATTACATTATATACATAGGCGAATATAATTACTGAGACTCTAATATCGAATAGTCTGCTTATCGAACATTTGATTCTTATACTGCTATTACTGATTTTTCTTAAAGACGTGAACCTACATAGGCTAAAATAATTATTGAGACTTTAATATTGAATGGTCTGCTTATCGAAGGTTGGTTTATACTGCCATTGATGTATTTTTTGCTATGAATTGCTTACTGACTAGTATTTGGCCTATAACGCATCATTTAGCCTAAACCCAGCGCCTATGATTTCCCTGCTCTATACCTCATCATTTCGGCAAACCGCACTGACTTTGACGCACTTAACCTTGATAAACACCGCACGACTAGCGCCTATGACTAACCTCGGAAATCCCACATGTCCGACACTTCTTGGCCTACGGCGCCTATGCTTAACCTCGTTCACCCCCGCACGACGAGCGCCTGTTATTGGCTTCTTGGCCTATTGTATATCTTTTGGGCAGGCCGCACCTCTCTAGTCTCTACAAGCTAGACACCTATGATGGTTTCCTTGGCCTACAACTTATTGTTTGAGCAAACCGCACTGTCTGTGACGCCTTTGACCTTGGAAAACCCCACATGACGGGCTCCTAAGAATTGCCTCTTGGCCTACATCTCTGCAATTGTTCTGGGAAAACCCCGTACGGCGGGCGCCTATGATTTTCATCATACGGGCAAACCGCACCTTTCCAGTCTCTAAACGCAGATATGACGGACGCCTATGATGGATTTTTTGGCCTAAAGCGCATCATTTAAACATACTGCACCGATCTCTACGACATTGACTGCTACTAATACACTCGTATCTATTGCCTATGATGGACCGTGCAGTTATATTGCACCATTTAAGCAAACTGTACTATTGTCATTACTTTACAGGTTTGCATAGTTACTGAGACTCTAATATTTAAATGTTTTACTTTTGAACAATTGATTTATATACTGTCAATGATGTAATGCTAATCGTTGAATTGCTTATTCACCACTCTATTTTCCTGACTATGACTTCTACTGATTGTTTCAATTTTTATAGCTCCACTACATACTTTCCATACAATCTATCTTGACTTGTTCCCGCCAATTGCCTACGACCGATTTGGTCTTGGATATAGAGCCCTGTCCTCTCCACGGACTACTGACTTTCTGGACACACGTGCACGCCACACCTTGGTGGACACACCTCTGTGTATTACACGTCTGTTGTTCGTGTGTGTATATATGTGAAACGCCCCCTTTGATGCCCTTATATATATGTCTTGTGTCCCATTGGCATGTTCATTCTTGAAAAAGTCGCTTTTGACGAAACGTCGAATGAATTGGAATAATAAATTTGTTTTAAACGAAGAAAGCAGTTTTAAAGTCTTTTAAGATTTATCTTCGTGTTCTTTTAAACATGCCGGACACACACAACAACTGGGACACTAGACTTCAGGGAGGTAGGCAGAACAATTATGGCCCGACCTCGGGCTTCGCTTCCGCTCGAGATGGCCGTATACAGGACCGCTCGAACATGCCTGCCTCTGCCACGAGTGACATGGAGCACATGATGATGACCTTACTCGAGCGCCTCGGCGTACCATTTACTAGACCTACGATGCAACAAGACCATCGCCAACAGGAAGAACGCCCTCAACCGGCTTGGCAACAGCAACGTTCACAACCACGGCAGCTGCAACAACCACAGCGTCCATTTCAACAGCAACGCCGTACCAACGACTCTGCGGTCACCAACAACGCCCCTGCACGCAAGGCCATCCCTGGTCTCCTCGACTTCCCTCGGCTACCACCACGTCGACGCCACAACAGCGACGGAGTGGCCCATAACAATGAACAACCACGCCTTGGTAACTCTGTACGATTCGACCTCCAAAACAATGCTCATACTTACCAACAGGAGGAACGCGCGTGGAACTCCACCAATCCAGACTTCCAAAACGTATGCAAAACACTCTTCAAGGTTGTGCAAATGCAGCACCACCTACACAACTGGCACTCTCTACCTCCATCACTCAAACGCAATCTCACTGTGGTCGGTGAGAATATCACACCCCCGGAACCTTCTGACGAGCTACGGAACAGCATCGCAGAGATTCTCAATGACGCTGGTAATCGCACTCGATCTCTCGTCCAATCTCATCTTCAGTCGAGGCTGGACGCCAACCTGGCCATCTTGTCTAAGCTGGACCCTCGTGACAAAGATCAGGCAATTGAAATCACCTTCACCCGTATCCGGAATCGACTCGGGAGACGTATCTCGGACCTGCGGAACAAAGTGACTGCTGCGGCCCAGACCATCGGCTCGGACCGCACATCACACCTGGTAGATGATCGCATCGCTGGTCCATCGTGCTGGATCGCATCTTCCAAAACCTCGCACAAAAGGGCACGCCCTGCCTGCACTCCATCACCGGCCTTCACCACGACCAACCGCTTCCAAACCCTCATCGACAACACCGACGTGGACGACATGGAAACGGCCATACCGGAGACGCCAGCTTCTGAAACTGCTGCTACAGCGACGACGGCCCTTCCACAACCTCTCCTGAATCAACGCAGCCCCCGTAAATCCAGACACGTCAAGGATTCCGTCTCCATTACCTTGCGGGAAGATACGGAGACTATCGTCATAGGGGACTCTAACCTCAAACTTACACCGGAAGACCTCATACCTGCCCGTTGGCAGGTTGAGGTCATACCTGGGGCTATGATCAGCCACGTCATAAAAGCCACTGACAGCCTACCGGAGAGGCCTATGAATATAGTCCTCTCGGTAGGCATTAACCATAAAGACTGGCATTACGCTGAACGTACATACGGCGAACTGACCAAGCTGCGCGACCTTGCATCGAGACGGGGCACAAACCTCTTCGTGGTGGGCGTCTCCATCAATCCGGATTTGGATGACTCTCAGGTTCACAACCTGCGAGAAATGAACCTACGACTGGTAGGAATCTTCCGGGACCGGTACATCGTTCCGCTGGGCGCTGAACAAATTCGATGCCACGACGATAAAGTACATTACGACGACGGCACGGCGGCCAAAATCTGGCAGAGTATCTTGGATCGCATTCATGCTGGTAATCACACTAACTGCAGCCCTGTGTACGTATCTACCAACTTCCCACCCCCAAAAAAGTAACTTCTTCCTACCTCACTGAGGACTTGAACCAGAACACTCTCAATCTCTCTGATTACACCTTATCTAAAGATGAAATATCGTTATTAGATTTAGGCCTATCTTTCATACCCACTAATCCGGCCCTTAAAGAAGAAGTGGTTTACACATCACTTTCTAACCTAAATAGGTCTCTTAAATTAAAGGATTTCTTTGGCAATAGAGATAAGGCCTACGATAAGAACGACTTTAAAAAGTTATTCATAAATAAGAGCTCCTGGATTCCTGATGATGATGAAATTTCACCGCATACTCATGCGATTAT
>CAMAOG010000144.1:0-27500 GCA_945859605.1 Lumbricus rubellus | reverse complement strand
TAACACTAACCCTAACCTTAACAAGGCTGCTGACACTACAACTGATCTTAACCTGAACACTAACCCTAACCTTAACACTAACCCTAACCTTAACAATGCTGCTATCACTACAACTGACCATAACCTTAACACTAACCCTAACCTTAACATTGCTGCTAATACTACAGCTGAACCTAACATTAATATTAACAATAACAACCAACTTTCTAACAGTACAATTAACCCTAATCACACATTATCTAATTATACAATGAACTTGTCAAGACATACACTCACAACGGATGAAACAAACCTATTGGATCTAGGTCTGTCATTTGTACCTACAATAAATAAGGTTAATTACGATTGCATTCAGAAATCTTTGTATAAAATGATCAGATCTATAAAACTTAGGGATTATTTTGACGACGACGACGAAGACCAGGCTCCCAGGCCATATGTTAGTAACACCAAAACATTTACGCACCCTAGCAACTGGGAGCCTAGGGACAAGGATTTAGCACCTGACACTAAAAAACTTATATCCAAATTGCAAGAAACCACTGAAACCATTTTGAGTAAATACTCTATAAAAGATAATAACTACCTATATTAAGCACAATTTAACGGCAGAACAAAGGCGAGCAATAGGCAAAATTGCGCTCTAATGATAACATTCTGATAAAAACCAGCAGATAAAGGCGGCATGGTATGCGTATTAAATAAAGCATCATATATGACAGAGGCAGATAGACAACTAAATAACATTAAGTATTATAAAGCCATAGAGAAACCGTTGCAGGAACATAATATACCACTAATTAATAACATTTTGCAAGATCTGTGCGATAATGACTACATAACTAACAAGCAATTTTATTATCTTAAGGCCAGTGAGAAAGATAAACTAAGGCATTTTTACCTTCTACCAAAAATACATAAACCAGCTAATAAATGGACACTACCAGATATGCCAGAGGGACGCCCAATTGTAGGTGATTGTGCCACAGAGTCCCGCAGAATAAGTGAATATATAGATAGCTTTCTAAAACCGTTAGCCAATAAGCACCCTTCATATATAAAAGATACTTATGATTTCGTTAATAAAATAAGAAATAAAGTAGTAAATAAAAATTACCTACTGGTAACGGGGGACGTAACTGCACTATACACCAACATGAATATAGACCGTACAATTGCCGTAGTTAAAAGCATCTTTGAACAGAACCCCAACCCACGTAGGCCTGATAAAGAACTATTGGAACTGTTGGAAATAGCTATGAAAAATAACGATTTCTCATTCTGTAATAAATTCTTTCTCCAGATATTCGGGACAGCCATGGGTAAAACGTTTGCTCCTAACTGCGCTAACATATACTTAATTGAATTTGATCATAAGGCGTGCAATGGCTTTCATATAACCCCTGAAGAATTTTTTAGATTTCTTGATGACGTGTTTTTTCTCTGGCCTGGAACGATAGAAGAACTAAAACAATATGAAAATTTTCTGAATTCCTTAATACCCGACATAAAAATCACACTCACATATAGCGATACAGAAGTCAATTTTCTAGATACTACGATATTCAAACATACTCTGAACAACATTACGACACTGCAGACAAAGGTATATTTTAAGGAAACAGACACACATCAACTATTGCATCACTCATCATTCCATCCAAACCACACATTTCAAGGCATATTAAAATCGCAGGTACTTAGATTTAAGAGGCTATCCTCATTCAAAAGCGACTATGACCAGGCTTGCCATATTTTATTCAACAGTCTTACAAATCGGGGTTATAATAGGAGAAAGTTAAGGAAAACTAAACTGGATATCTGGACAGATTACAGGCCTAGATCCAATACAAATAATACTAATAAACCAATGCTGCCCATCGTCATTCCTTATAGTCCTTTGGCTACTAAACTGGTATACGAATGGAAAAAAACTGCTTCTGAACTCACCTCTCTTTAAAGATTACAGGATAATAGCTGCATTTTCTAGAAATAAAAAACTTGGCGGAACTATTGGCACCACGTAAGAATAATACACCAAAACACACACAGGGAGGGTCTTCCAAATGTATGGCTACACGTTGTAAAACTTGTGAACATATTACTGTTACTACAACCTTTCAAAGTACTTATACACGCAGACAATACAACATAACACGGCCATTTAACTGTAAAAGCACACATACAATCTACTTAATAACATGTAACTTATGTAATAAACAATACGTGGGGGAAACCCAAAGACAACTCGCTGAAAGATTATGCGACCATAGATCCAATATTTTAACACATAAAAATACTCCAATAGCCAACCATTTTAACCTGCCTGACCATTCCATTGCAAATTTACAAATCACTCCCATAGACACCATTTCTGCTGCTGAGTTTTTAAATTTTAGATCTGATTGGTGGAAGACAAGAAGCTGCATGCTGCGCAAGGAGTCTCACTGGCAACAACAACTGTGGACCCTCGAACCGCACGGCATCAACCTTCACAACAGGAAGTAGAGGGATGGAGACGGGATGCGGATTGAGCCAGTGCTTTTGTACATTTTGACCCTAACCCTAACCCTAACCCTAACCCTAACCCTAACCCTAACCCTAACCCTAACCCTAACCCTAACCCTAACCCTAACCCTAACCCTAACCCTAACCCTAACCCTAACCCTAACCCTAACCCTAACCCTAACCCTAACCCTAACCCTAACCCTAACCCTAACCCTAACCCTAACCCTAACCCTAACCCTAACCCTAACCCTAACCCTAACCCTAACCCTAACCCTAACCCTAACCCTAACCCTAACCCTAACCCTAACCCTAACCCTAACCCTAACCCTAACCCTAACCCTAACCCTAACCCTAACCCTAACCCTAACCCTAACCCTAACCCTAACCCTAACCCTAACCCTAACCCTAACCCTAACCCTAACCCTAACCCTAACCCTAACCCTAACCCTAACCCTAACCCTAACCCTAACCCTAACCCTAACCCTAACCCTAACCCTAACCCTAACCCTAACCCTAACCCTAACCCTAACCCTAACCCTAACCCTAACCCTAACCCTAACCCTAACCCTAACCCTAACCCTAACCCTAACCCTAACCCTAGAGTAGGCAACTCCGCCACGGCAATAGGCCAGCCCTTTGTCGTGCCAGTCCCAAGCCTGGTAATAAGGAGGAGGGAACCGCTTTACTTCAAACATCCGGGGCCAGTTTTAACCATTTTAACCTATATTGCGGCTGATATTGGGTGTCCCTTGCACTTGAGGCGACTGGGACATTCCTTTGAGACTTTAGCGGTACTGGAGCCTAATGGTACATGGTCCTCTGTCGACTGTGAACTGTGATTTGATTATAGTACATACTTACCAACCTGCTTACATGCGACATCGCATCGACACTTGGTCCTTTTTCGAACTTTGGAGATCGGCTTGAGCCAGTGCTACATGTCTTTGACATGCTAACCCTAACCCTTAAACCTAACCCTAACCCTAACCCTAACCCTAACCCTAACCCTAACCCTAACCCTAACCCTAACCCTAACCCTAACCCTAACCCTAACCCTAACCCTAACCCTAACCCTAACCCTAACCCTAACCCTAACCCTAACCCTAACCCTAACCCTAACCCTAACCCTAACCCTAACCCTAACCCTAACCCTAACCCTAACCCTAACCCTAACCCTAACCCTAACCCTAACCCTAACCCTAACCCTAACCCTAACCCTAACCCTAACCCTAACCCTAACCCTAACCCTAACCCTAACCCTAACCCTAGCCTGAGCCAGTGCTTTTCTTGTATATTTTTTAACCTACCCTGCCCGAGCCTCGTTTGTTTTCCGGGGGGATGGAGAGTGATCTTGTGTCTAACCCGACCCTGGTGACTGAGCCCTAGACCCACGGTATTAACCTACACAGGCGCCGCGCGTCTTAGCTCATTTCAGTCTTAGCAGCCGACGAGTAAACATCTCTCTCGTATATCAGTTATAGTTCACACAGAAAAGCGTTTCCCTTAGACCCGTTTTATCCAGACATAACATCATTTTTAAGGTAAGCACCTGACCTAAAAGTAGGCAACTCCGCCACGGCAATAGGCCATTTCCCAACCTACCCCGGTGATAGAAATGTAACATCTTAGCCCTGTTGTCGTGCCAGTCCCAAGCCTGGTTAATAAGGAGGAGGGAACCGCTTTGGTTACATCATAGGCCTGTTTTGACCGTTTCCCTGTGTTGCGGATGATATTGGCTGTTCTATGCACTTGAGGCGACTTAATAGTTCAGTCCTTTGAGACTGTAGTAGCACAGATGAATGGTCCGAGGGCCACTGTGAACTTTTCTGATACATAGTACTTACCATCCTGCTTATATACGACATTGCATCGACACTTGGTCCTTTCTTGATCTTCGGAGATGAGCCTGAGCCAGTGCTTTTCTTGTATATTTTTTAACCTACCCTGCCCGAGCCTCGTTTGTTTTCCGGGGGGATGGAGAGTGATCTTGTGTCTAACCCGACCCTGGTGACTGAGCCCTAGACCCACGGTATTAACCTACACAGGCGCCGCGCGTCTTAGCTCATTTCAGTCTTAGCAGCCGACGAGTAAACATCTCTCTCGTATATCAGTTATAGTTCACACAGAAAAGCGTTTCCCTTAGACCCGTTTTATCCAGACATAACATCATTTTTAAGGTAAGCACCTGACCTAAAAGTAGGCAACTCCGCCACGGCAATAGGCCATTTCCCAACCTACCCCGGTGATAGAAATGTAACATCTTAGCCCTGTTGTCGTGCCAGTCCCAAGCCTGGTTAATAAGGAGGAGGGAACCGCTTTGGTTACATCATAGGCCTGTTTTGACCGTTTCCCTGTGTTGCGGATGATATTGGCTGTTCTATGCACTTGAGGCGACTTAATAGTTCAGTCCTTTGAGACTGTAGTAGCACAGATGAATGGTCCGAGGGCCACTGTGAACTTTTCTGATACATAGTACTTACCATCCTGCTTATATACGACATTGCATCGACACTTGGTCCTTTCTTGATCTTCGGAGATGAGCCTGAGCCAGTGCTTTTCTTGTATATTTTTTAACCTAACCCTAACCCTAACCCTAACTGCCATTTTGGTAATTATTGTAGCGTTTTTGACCTATCCTGCCCGCGCCTCGTTGTTTCCTTGGGGTGAGATAAGTTCATTTTAGCTTTGGCAGCCGACGAGTCAACATCTCTCTCGTAAGCGTTTCCTTTAGACCCGTTATTTCCAGTCGTAACATCATTAAATTGTCATGGTACACACCTGACCTAAAGTAGGCAACTCCGCCACGGCAATTGGTCATAGTACACACTAGTCTTTTGTCGTGCCAGTCCCAAGCCTGGAAATTAAGGAGGAGGGTTCCGCTTAGGCCTTTTCTACGGTACTTACCTGTTTCCATCTTGCCACTTTGTTCCATTTCACTCCATTGAACTGCTTGAGCCAGTGCTTTTTGCCATTTTGGTAATTATTGTAGCGTTTTTGACCTATCCTGCCCGCGCCTCGTTGTTTCCTTGGGGTGAGATAAGTTCATTTTAGCTTTGGCAGCCGACGAGTCAACATCTCTCTCGTAAGCGTTTCCCTTAGACCCGTTATTTCCAGTCGTAACATCATTAAATTGTCATGGTACACACCTGACCTAAAGTAGGCAACTCCGCCACGGCAATTGGTCATAGTACACACTAGTCTTTTGTCGTGCCAGTCCCAAGCCTGGAAATTAAGGAGGAGGGTTCCGCTTAGGCCTTTTCTACGGTACTTACCTGTTTCCATCTTGCCACTTTGTTCCATTTCACTCCATTGAACTGCTTGAGCCAGTGCTTTTTGCCATTTTGGTAATTATTGTAGCGTTTTTGACCTAACTCTTACACCATGATCTGAAGCAACGAGTATACAAAATGGCGAGAGATTAAAGCAGCTCACTACACTGAAATGCATACCTTAGTTTTTGAAAGTAGGTGCTGTCATCTAGCGAATGTGTTTATAGTGTTGCAAGGCTTGAATAAAACTCTTACGGAAAGTATTATCCCTGTTATGTTCTAAGTTAGACTAAGTTTGCGTTTTTGACATTTAAAAAATGCAAGAAGAAGAAGAAGTTAACTGTTTTTTAGATTTGTTTCACTGCAGCGCACTCTATGACTTCACGCACGCCGGTAGGGTCAGTTAGTTTAAGTTTAACGTCACTGTTTAATAAATGGCGACGCACTCCTTTTTATCCAGGATTGGGACTGGCACAGTCGGAGTGCAACCAGTGGTGGAGTTCGGGGGACGGTCATAGGCAACGACCTTAATTGGTTACTTACTTAGTACTTAGTCCATCCCGTGCAGATCTGCACATCGGGCAACGCAACGTCTCCATTCCTCTCTGTCCACCGCCAACTCCCTGGCCTCGTCCCACGACATCTGCAGGGTATCCGGTCAAAACCGCGATTCACAAAACCGCGCACTCATTACCGCGCATGATCATTACCGAGCACGATCATAACCGCATTCAGCTATTTCAACATTCATCCAGCTTCTATGTCAGATCTAAAAATACCTTCATCAAAATTCTATTTCGCGATCGCTATTTTCGTCAATCCAGCTTCTATTTTAGATTTTTTAAAATATGAAAATACCTTCATCCAGCTTCAGCTTCCATTTCTCATGCGTTCACCTTGTCACCTTAATTGTGCTGTCGATCAGTTCGTACTCTAGCGATCGTCATGGCCAGCCTTCTCCATTGCTTTCTTTCTGATGTCGCTTCTCTTAGTTGTTCCAGATTCATTCCTGTTGTTTCTTGAACCTCGTCCAACCACCTTTTCGATCCTTGGCCGCCCTTGTTTTCTCCTTCTCTCTCCGCATGCCAGCATCACATCTTTTTCCAAACCATTTGAACGCATAACATGACCAAAGAAAACCAACTTTCTTCTTAGCACTGTTTGTTGTAACGACTCATCCATATCGATACCAATTTCTGTGCGCACCCACTTATTTGTTCTTTTTCTTTCCAAGATATTCTCTGCATCTTCCTCCCAATCCACATCTCACATGCGCTAATCTTTTTCTCATTTTCTTGGTCATTATCCATGTCTCACGACCATAATAGGCCTACTCTCGGTATTATCAAGGCCAGTATTTTTTCGTATCTGTACTCACATGTCTATCCTTCCATATTTTTTCAAATCCATTCATTGCAGTTTTTCCTATCGCCATCCTACGTTTTATTTCCGTACAGCACTTGCCCTCTTTTTCTATTACAGATCCTAAAAATGTAAAGCTTGAAACCACCTCCAATTCCTCTCCGCCTATCACAAAATTGTCTGCCCCAACTGTTATCATAATCTTTGTCTTCTTTATGTTGAAATAAAGACCTGCCTTTTCGCTTTCTCTCTTTAGTCTTTTTATCAGTTGTAACAAATCTGCTTTTTTCCTGCCAATAATGTTCTCATGCGTTATTTTCGTCAATCCAGCTTCTATTTCATATATAAAAATACCTTAATCCAGCTTCCATTTCTCATGCGTTATTTTCGTCAATCCAGCTTCGACTTCATGTATAAAAATACCTTCATCCTGCTTCCATTTCTTATGCGTTATTTTAGTCAATCCAGCTTCTGTTTTATATCTAAGAATACCTTCATCCAGCTTCCATTTCTTATGCGTCATTTTCGTCAATCCAGCTTCTATTTCACCTGTAAAAGAATTTTCATCCAGCTTCCATTTCTCATGCGTTATTTTCATCAATCTAGCCTCCATTTCACCTCTAAAATAATTTATTCCAGCTTCCATTTCTCAAGCTGTGGACCAGTTGCCTGTAGACCGGTTGTCGTTAGACGAGTTGTCTGTAGGCTGTAGACAAGTTGTCGTTTGACGAGTTGTCTGTATACACCGCTTAAATATAAGCTGGATGAAGGTATTTTTAGATCTGACATAGGCTAGAAGCTGGATGCATGTTGAAATACTTGAATGCGGTTATGATCGTGCACGGTAATGATCGTGCGCGGTAATGAGCGTGCGCGGTTTTGTGAATCGCGATTTTGTGAATCGCGGTTTTGTGTGCGCGGTTTTGTGTGCGCGGTTTTGATAGTAAACCCATCTGCAGGCATCTCAAGTCCTAACTGATGGTCTCCGGCCAGTTCTTTCTCGGCCCTCCTCTCATCCTTTTCCCTCCAGGATTCCACGACATCACTTGATTTGCTCTTCTTTCATCCTCCATGCGAAATTAGACCTGCTCAATATTTTAGTGCTCAGAGACGATCGAGGTCTCAGATTTCAATCCATGTTTCCTCCCATCGTTTAGATTATTTCTTTTTTGCACGCTGCAATAGGCCTAGTGGCATTTTAAGCTATCATCCCTATTAATTTTATAATAATTTCATTGCTGATAAAAAAAACATGGTTTAAGACTTCAATACATGTTTTCCCTCATTGTTTGGAATTTTATTTGCACACTGCAATAGTAGCATTTTAAGCTATCATCCATATTAAATTTCTAATAATTTCATTGCTGATAAAGACATGGTTTAAGACTTCTACAAACAAATGTATCCTCCCATTTATTTAGATTTCTTAGATTTCGACATGCAATGGTAACTTTTTAAGCTGCCATCTCAACAAAATTACCCATTGTTTCAGTGTTCAGAGACGTCGTTTCAAATTCCAATAAATGTCTCGTCCCATTGGTTAATAAATTTTTGCACACTGTAACATCTATATAAATAAAAATAAAACTTTCCAATAGTTTGTTCCCTGTGTTCTAGGAAAGTTACGCACAGATTGTTTTGAAAATCTACCAAAACCTTCCATTCTAATAGGACCGTGTTCTTTGATGCTTTTTTCCGAAAAAACGCAACCTTTTCCACTAAAGTGGACTTTGCAGTCCGTTCGATCACCATTTGCAAATTCAACAAAACCACAGGGTTGCCAGATTTCCGAAACTCCTTGTCCCGTAATCACGTTGTAAAGTCGCCCAAAAGTTGCGAGATTTCGGAAACGCGAAATCACGTTGTAAAGTCGCCCAAAGGTCGCGAATGACCAACTTTATCGCTGTGGGGAAGGAACAGTCTGAGGGAGGAAAGAAGGAAGAGGGAGCGGGACGAAGCGGGAGAGGAGGGAAGGGAGGGGAGGGGAGAACGCTCTTTTCAGCCATAGCAACGCGTGGCCGGGTACAGCTAGTTGTAAATAAAATCATATTATATTATAGCAGTTTATGTAATCTCTATAAATAAAAATGTAACTCAGTTTGTACCAAATCCAAGATCAATCAATCAACCAACCAATCAATCAATCAATCAATTTTCGTTTAATCAAAACTTCAGGCTGGCAGAACGCAGCATGTTAGGCCTACATACAAATAATTTTACAAAGGTCTTTTATATATATATATATATATATAAGTTCAGTTTATATATGCAACATCTATATAAATAAAAATGAAACTTTCCAATAGTTTGTAATAATTTTTCTCGCAAAGTAGGTTTTGAAAATTCACCAAAACCTTCCATTCCAATAGGACCGTGTTTTAAGATGCTTTTTTCCGAAAAAACCCAATCTTTTCCACAAAAAGTGAACTTTGCAATCCTTTCGACCGCCATTTGCAAATTCAACAAAACCGCAGGGTTGCCAGATTTTCGAAACGTTTTGCCCCGAAATCACGTTGTAAAGGCGCCCAAAGTCGCGAGATTTCGGAAACTCGAAATCACGTTGTAAATTCGCCCAAAGTCGCGAATGACCAACTTTATCGCTGTGGTGAAGGAACGGTGTGCGGGAGGAAAGAACGAAGAGGGAACGGGACGAAATAGGAGGGGAGGGACCGGTGGGGAGGGATGGAGAAGAGTGTGAAGGGAGGGGAGGGGAGGGGATGGGAGGGGAGGGGAGGTAACTTAAAACTGCTATCACTTTGTCAAAATTTCTGGGGCCAAAAAATCATTTTTAGAGGACTTTCTCCGCTAGAAATGTCTTGATTAAGCACTGCTGAATAACTAGGCTATAATATTAATTTTAAGGAAGACAATTCTGGGTCTTGTTATTTTTCGTATATTCTTGTTTTGTGCCACCACTGTCAAGGAATGAATGATAGGCTATTATAATTGTTTGCTTCAGAAGTCTTGCTTCTTTAACATAGATCAGCAGAACTTTATGAGCACCATGCAGAGATACATGTAGCCGAGGCTGACGAATTAATCTCATGTTCGCTGTTAATTTACGATTTCCGATTAACGAATCAAACGACAGCCACGCAAATAGACTCCCACATAAAACGAATAGAGTAACATGTTACCATAATGACAAATTATAGAATGCTGTCTAGATGCTGCTGCCTACGTTTACAAGTGTCAGACCGACGTAGGGCATGAATGCATTGGTAGGTGGGCTAAGCGCATGCCAGTTTATTCATTACAATCTTTAATATAAATAAAAATGAAACTTTCCAATAGTTTGTGTAAAGTGTTCTCGAAAAGTACCACACAGATTGTTTTGAAAATTTAACAAAACCTTCCATTCCTATAGAAGAGTTTCCATTTTTCTTTTTATCCGAAAAAACGCAATCTTTTCCACAAAAAGTGAACTTTGCATTCCGCTCGACCGCCATTTGCAAATTCAACAAAGCCGAAGGGTTGCCAGATTTCCGAAACGCCTTGACAGACGAAACATGAATGAGGTGACGTCATGAGCGAGTCGCATAATTAATTTTGCGGCCTTTCAACATTCTTGGGCTAAGGGACGGTGTGAGGGAGGAAAGGAGCGGAGGGAGGGGGAGGGGGAGGGGGAGGGGGAGGGGGAGGGGGAGGGGGAGGGGGAGGGGAAGGGGGAGGGGGAGGGGGAGGGGAGGGGGAGGGGGAGGGGGAGGGGGAGGGGGAAGGGGGAGGGGGAGGGGGAGGGGGAGGGGGAGGGGGAGGGGGAGGGGGGATGGGGAGGGGGAGGGGGAGGGGGAGGGGGAGGGGGAGGGGGAGGGGGAGGGGGAGGGGGAGGGGGAGGGGGAGGGGGAGGGGGAGGGTTAGGGGGAGGGGGAGGGGGAGGGGGAGGGGGAGGGGGAGGGGGAGGGGGAGGGGGAGGGGGAGGGGGAGGGGGAGGGGGAGGGGGAGGGGGAGGGGGAGGGGGAGGGGGAGGGGGAGGGGGAGGGGGAGGGGGAGGGGGGGGGGGGGGGGGAGGGGGGGGGGGAGGGGGAGGGGGAGGGGGGGGGGGGGGGGGGGGGGGAGGGGGAGGGGAGGGGGAGGGGGAGGGGGACGGGTGGGGGGGGAGGGGAAGGGGGAGGGGGAGTAGGAGGGGGAGGGGGATGGGGAGGGGAGAAGAGGGGCAGGGGAGAGTCTTTTCTGCCACAGCAACGCGTGGCCGAGTACAGCTAGTAATGAATAAAAGCTCCATTCTAAGCCTGACCGTCACTCACAAATAACCCAGCCCTCTCTTTCTCTATCTGTCTGTCTCTTCCTGTCTCAGTATCTCCCTCCCTCATTCTCTTTCTCTATGTCTCTGTGTCTGTCTGTCTGTCTGTATGTATGTATGTATGTATGTATGTATGTATGTATGTATGTATGTATGTATGTATGTATGTATGTATGTATGTATGTATGTATGTATGTATGTATGTATGTATGTATGTATGTATGTATGTATGTATGTATGTATGTATGTATGTATGTATGTATGTATGTATGTATGTATGTATGTATGTATGTATGTCTCTCTCTCTCTCTCTCTCTCTCTCTCTCTCTCTCTCTCTCTCTCAATCTATCTCAATCTCTCTCTCCGGATTCTTTGCTACCTTTTGTGCTTCACAAAAAATTCGGAAATTGCCTGACGTCAACAGCCACCAGCTGCGTGGCATGACACTTTTGTGCTTGCCTGTGCTATGGACAATAGCTAACAGAACTTTGACACAACGGTGTAGAGGGTCTGCACTTGTATAGATTGCATCGACGCTTCTAAGAAGCGCCACGAATCTGTTTCAAAATGCTATTGTTCGCCGATGCGCGTGAGCTTACGATGTTATCACTGTCTACCTGCAGTTCATTTCACAGCAGCCTAAATCTTTACTCAACCGTTACCTACATAGTCATGTACTTAGACTCGAACAATGCGCATTGTTGCGGTTTAATGACTGAGCCATTGGCCTTCAGATTGTTGCCAGAAGACTAGACAAAACTGTGTAATAAACTTAGGATGACAAAATTTGTCAATTCAATTGTCGTGATTATTACACAGTTGAACAGTTGTCGTGTTTGCTGTCTCTATCGTAAGCACCCCGACGCTCATGAACTCTCACATCTGCAACTACGCGTTTAGATTATTAATCGTTTAGAATTTTAGATTACTAATCGTTTAGATTATTAATCGTTTATAATTTTAGATTATTAATCGCTTAGATTATTAATCGTTTAGATTATTAATCGTTTAGATTATTAATCGTTTAGATTATCAATCGTTTAGATTATTAATCGTTTAGATTATTAATCGTTTAGAATTTTAGATTATTAATCGCTTAGATTATTAATTGTTTATAATTTTAGATTATTAATCGTTTAGATTATTAATCGTTTAGATTATTAATCGTTTATAATTTTAGATTATTAATCGCTTAGATTATTAATCGTTTAGATTATTAATCGTTTATATTATTAATCGTTTAGAATTTTAGATTATTAATCGCTTAGATTATTAATAGTTTAGATTATTAATCGTTTATAATTTTAGATTATTAATCGTTTAGATTATTAATCGTTTAGATTATTAATCGTTTAGATTATTAATCGCTTAGATTATTAATCGTTTAGATTATTAATCGCTTAGATTATTAATCGTTTAGATTATTAATCGTTTAGATTATTAATCGTTTAGAATTTTAGATTATTAATCGTTTAGATTATTAATCGTTTAGATTATTAATCGTTTAGAATTTTAGATTATTAATCGTTTAGATTATTAATCGTTTAGATTATTAATCGTTTATATTATTAATCGTTTAGATTATTAATCGTTTAGATTATTAATCGTTTAGATTATTAATCGTTTAGACTTTAGATTATTAGTCGTCAGAGTAAGTTGCAAAGCAGCCCACCTCATTCGATCAGGTCTTCGTGACTTTAACGTCGTGTTCGTTTGCGAATGATCGCGAATAAACCCCTCATAAAACTCAAGAAAAATGAGTGGGCTTATAAGAATTAATTATCCTTCATTCATTCATTTCAGACTTTTACATAGCGCCCTTTCAAGAGTATCTATTCAGAAGCGCTCCCGACGGCTAAAGAGAACAGTCTTAAGAGCGTAGTCTCAAAGGCTCGAAACATTAGACGTAGTTCCACAGGGAGCCCATTCCAGGTTGCAGGGCCAACAACAGAAAAGCCACGGCGCCGCGCAATAGAAGTGCGTGACCGGAGGGGGGGGACAAGAAGCTCAGCCGGTTTAGAAGAGCACTATTTCAGCATGACGTCATGTTTAAGACATTATACGTTTTCATTGAAACATCGGGTCCGTAGTAAACCTATAGCATTCGCAATTGAAAGGTTTCTGCATATAGACCTATTACAATGTCAATTTCAAATCCTCGATTTCGTATCGATAGTTTTTGTTATTGCTAAACATAATTTTATTCTAAATAGGCCTACTGAAATACATAAGTTCTTCTAAGCAGATCTATCAAGAGTACGTACGCTAAACACATATAAGCCTACGTATCTGTTGACATTGGTGATGTTCAAATGTGCATTACTACTTGTCATGAGTTATCTTAAATGGCGAGTTAATTAAGCCCTAGGGGCCTAGCCTATTATGGATAGGGTGTCTTGAATTGTCATCAAAATACTAGAGAACAAAGCACAAAACTCGTTTAGAAAATTATTCAGATAAAAAGACAACTGAAATATCGTTAATAGACTACGCCTACAGCGCCGTAATCGATGGTCGTGCTCTCCCCAGACCCCCCCCCCCCCCAACAAAAACTTGTCGACCACGCACGTTTCCGTTCGCATGGAGACAGTTTCTGCAGGTGTGAAGAAGTCCTGCTACGCAGCGAAGGGCTTCGGTCGGCTCACTGGTCTGGTTTGGTTGCTTGCCTCGTTCTGAAGTCGTCCGTTGGTCCGTTCTCGTCCTAGGATTGAAGATGAACCCAGCGTCGAGAGTTGCAGTCCTGCTGGCGTTCCAGCTACGACCGCTGGTCGCGTCTTGTAGAGGAGTGCCAGTTCCTTCCGGCACCGCCCACATCTGTCGTAGAAGTGCACGACGGAGACGTTTCCGCTCTTACAGACACCGCCCACATCTAGCATAGCCGTGGTCACGTGGTAGAGAAGTTGCGAAGAAGTGGCGGAAAAGTGACGGAGAAATGGCGGAGAAGCGTCCGCTCTTTCTGGCCCGTCCTCGTCTGGTAGCATCGTTGTGCCCAGTATTCACCTTCTTGCACCGTTGTGCGTCGTCATACGCTCGAACTTCAGCGTGCATGCCCACTTGTCCACTTCGCATCTCCGACCGACGACTGATGACTGACGACTGACCGACGACTTCCGACGACTTCCGACGACTGAGGGGCCGTCCATAAAGTACGTCACGCTCCAGGAGGGAGGGGGTGTAAGAAAGTGTGACAGTTTGTGACAGGGGGAGGGGGTCAGGCCATGTGTGACGTCACACCATTTTTTTAATGATGTGTATTATATAATTGTCTAGTCTAATTTTTCAATTTTTTTCAAATTCAATCTACATTGAGTTACTGCTTCAATGAATAACTGTGACAACTGTTGACAATTAACTATTCTACTATTAAAGTCATTTTAATAATGTGATGGTTCTTTTAAGTGGAAACTTTACAGTTTACTAGTGAAGTGTGTTTTAGATTAAATTTGAATAAGGTGTTAATTTTAAAAAAATTCTAAAGTGTGACGTACCTTGGGGGGGGGGGGTCCAGAGAAAGTGTGACGTACTTTATGGGGGGTCCGAGACTTGTGACAGTTTGTGACAGGGGGAGGGGGTTAAAAATGGTCAAAAATAGCGTGACGTACTTTATGGACGGCCTCTGACCCCCAGACAGTCCGTCCTCGTGCTTATATAGACCTATCCGTCTTCCAGACAGATGACCTTTACCCCCCGACACACCTTTTGGACCCAACGACCATCGACGACCATCGATATATTATATCAGCTAGATTATTATAAGCGTAGGACTATGATATTGTCCAACTTTCATTTAAGCACATAATAATATTACATACGACATAACACAATATAGGTAGGCCTATACATTGCATAGATCTACAACAATTGGCCCAATGCTATTTACAAGGGCAACTCGCGACACTACTTCATTATAGCTTATAGCCATGGTTATAGGCCTATTTGTATTGTATTGTATTGTAATGTATACGCGGGTATACAGCGTATACTTACACCAGGCAAATTATTTTGGTGTATTTTTCATGACTAAAACAATGGGCTTATCCGGTGTAGCTGGTTTTCTGTAAGGCGCCCTTGTAACGACATGGCTGTGTTACTGCGCCATATAAATCGTCGTAATTATTATTATTATTATTATTAATGTCATCAGGTGTTTCGGACATGAAATTGTTCAAATTTTCAGAAGATTTGGACCGGATGACTACAAAAAAGGTCGTCAGAAATTTCGAACCAAAAAAGTCGGATTTCTCTTGGTCAGCGTATAAGCTTAGGCCTACAGTAACTGACCTCAAAATTTACCAGTACAACCCTGCCTATAGCTACAATCACAATAATAATTCAGCTCATGCAGGAATTGAGAAGCACGATCTATGTTTAAATTCATGGACATTGACTGCATTTTACAAGCTCTCGAAAACTAGACCACTTTTTGCCCTTATTATTTTGGCAGCCTTGAGCGTAACTTCATTGTTAAGACTCGGTGATGCGAGTGCAAAAAGTTCTTAACGGAACTCGAGACGATGTCTCAGTGATGTTGATGCTATTCAATATTTTTGCTCTCGAATGGCTTTCATTCAACTCTTCTTTTAAAGCCACATAGCTTCAGGCAAGCCACTAAAAATGCGAGGATCTGTTGTCCAAGCCGCTCTACCCGATCATCCACCTCTCTTACTCTCGACCGCCGGTGTCGCGTGACAGAGTCCCCCCCTAAAAATCTTCCCCGGAGACTTTATTTCGAAACAGATTCTCCCCACACTCCGGCGGATGTTCCAGAATAAATTTGCCCCCTCCCCAAAACTATATTCTGAAATAAAGTCTCCGGGGGAAGAATAATTTATTTTCTCCGCATGCGAAGTAAAGTCTTCTCCGTTGAGCATGAAATTTATAGATGAGCATATTAAATCGTTAGTTTACGTTGCTAAATCATTTGACACGAACATGTAATTATATAGGCTACTTTTACATCAGGAAAATAATGTCTTCCAATACAGATTTTCAGTCATGGAGAGACTCTGTATCGGGTAGACTTTATAATTATCGTGACACCGGTCTCAAGTTCTCCAACCGAGCCATATTCAACACAGCTCCACCTGCCTGCTGAATTCAGATCTTTATCAGTTCCTCCACCATCATTAGCCTACTAATCACACACCGTCACCTTGCTCAAGCTTATATTAAAGAACTCTTACCCTGCAGCTGTCTCGTCTGACCCTCCACCTCTCAATTCCCGACCCAGACGACACCCGCCTTAAAGTAGCTATTCTGCCCCTCTGATGATCTGATCCTGTCGATAACGATGGACTACTCTTACGGACAACCCTTTTTACTCAATGCAGCGCTGGTGAATAAGCTGGTGCCCGCGCTTGGCTTCTAGAGTTCTAGCGCTTTGGAAGGTTGAATATTACGATTACGATTACGATAACGATGCATGCAGTCAGTCTGCCGCTTGGGTTTTTGATATTTAGGTCTAGGTGGCTAGGCCGGCTTCATTTATGCTAAGGCCTATAATTATATTCTTACGACTTTCAGCAGCATTGCGGTCATATGAGCTTTTTTGTGTAAAGCTGCCACTAAAGTTACACAGCATTCAGTCCGCGCTCAGCCAATCTAGTCAACGTGCAATCGGAGTCTGGTTTTAGTTCCTAGACCCTGATAAACTCTGCACATGGTCGGAGCTAATCAAAATCAATACGTTTTTTATAGGACGCGTAGACCTATAGACTAATTATTACATAAGTGTTGATTTCCTATTTCACAAATTAGCCTACATAGCTCTACTTCAAGTCACCCTTTTTACAGACGCAATTCTTGACGCAATAAAATCCCGATCAAACAGAATAGTTTTCAAGCGTTTGCCGTAAAGAGGCAGCGATCAACTTTTGAGAGGGGAAGCTGAGGACTTCGGTAGCCTATGCGGAATCTTATTCCAGGAAGATGCATGGGCCGCCACATTGACAAGTGACCTCTGAAAATTTCAAGATACTATAAAAGGGCGCTCGATGCGAATTAAATAGACTGAACAGTCTTTCTGTGGAGTATCAAAGGCGGTCTTAGCCTGAACATCACGCGGGTAAATAATGACACTCATGAGAATGACGTCCGATTTAATCATCGTTGTCATGCGTCGTGCCATCCAACTTCATGGTGTGCCTGCATGATATATGATGTGAAATAATAATATTTCTACCATAGCATCGTATAGTATGGTATCATTAATAAAGTATGGAATGATGTGACGCCGTATGGTAGACGTAAAATCGCACGTGACATTGTAGCTTTAAGGTATGAAGTGTATGAGTGGCATGGTTTCGTAGGCATATGCTTTTATCATGAATATGCATCGTGGGATATTGGGCTATACAAATAGATTCGCAATTCCCGGGCAACCTTCAACGCAATTGAGCAAACATAGATGTAGATGTCGGAGATCCATTGTTATGAACTAATAAATATTAGAGCAGAAGTATTTCCTCCATTTCATGCAGCATTAGGAATGCGACCAGTCTTGCGTAACAATGATCTCGTGACAATGATTCGTCACATTTGAATTGGAACGCAGCTCTAATAACAGACCTATGCAATACAGCATATATATATAATTTATATATATATAATATATCTATACATTATTTGCATTATATATTCTTGTATTTATATGATATTTCCAAATCATTAGACCTTAGTCCCTACACGTGCTGCGTGCACATTGGGCGATCCAGGTCCTCCATCCTTCTCTGTCCTGAGCAGCTCCAGCAGCCTCCTCTCACGTCAGTCCCCGTCCATGAGATCTCTTGAGGTCGTGTCTTTCCAGTTCTTCCTTTTCCACCCGCTCGGGATCCAGTCCATTGCCTGCTTCGGGATTCTGTCCTCGTCCATGCGGTGCAGATGTCCCAGCCAGTGTAGCCGTGTCTTCTTCAACATCTCTTCGACATTTTTTCAATTCTCGTTCGTCTCCTGATCTCCTCGTTTCTTATCTGATCTTTTCACGTGATTCACAAGATCTTACGCTGGCATCGGTGATGTGCTGCCTCCAGTCTCTTCAAATTTGCAACTGTCATCGGCCATGTCTGTGTAGGTGTAGTCCTTTATTTTTCCATAATTATGATCTGTAGTCTTCCAAATATACTGCACTGGCCTTTCCCAGGCTGCTCCTGACCTCCTTGTCGCAGCTACCATCGCTTGCAATGACGCTTCCCATGTAGCCGAAGTCATCAACTTCGTCAATCGGTTCTCCCCCTGCCCTCATCTCTGCGTCGTCTCTCTCTGCCCTCATCTCTGCGTCGTCTCTCTCTGCCCTCATCTCTGCGTCGTCTCTCTCTGCCCTCATCTCTGCGTCGTCTCTCTCTGCCCTCATCTCTGCGTCGTCTCTCTCTGCCCTCATCTCTGCGTCGTCTCCCTCTGCCCTCATCTCTGCGTCGTCTCCCTCTGCCCTCATCTCTGCGTCGTCTCCCTCTGCCCTCATCTCTGCGTCGTCTCTCTCTGCCCTCATCTCTGCGTCGTCTCCCTCTGCCCTCATCTCTGCGTCGTCTCCCTCTGCCCTCATCTCTGCGTCGTCTCCCTCTGCCCTCATCTCTGCGTCGTCTCTCTCTGCCCTCATTTCTGCGTCGTCTCTCTCTGCCCTTGTCTCCTGAGTCGTCTCTCTCTGCCCTCATCTCTGCGTCGTCTCCCTCTGCCCTCATCTCTGCGTCGTCTCTCTCTGCCCTCATCTCTGCGTCGTCTCTCTCTGCCCTCATCTCTGCGTCGTCTCTCTCTCTGCCCTCATCTCTGCGTCGTCTCCCTCTGCCCTCATCTCTGCGTCGTCTCCCTCTGCCCTCATCTCTGCGTCGTCTCTCTCTGCCCTTGTCTCCTGAGTCGTCTCTCTCTGCTCTTGTCTCCTGAGTCGTCTCTCTCTGCCCTCATCTCTGCGTCGTCTCCCTCTGCCCTCATCTCTGCGTCGTCTCCCTCTGCCCTCATCTCTGCGTCGTCTCTCTCTGCCCTCATCTCTGCGTCGTCTCTCTCTCTGCCCTCATCTCTGCGTCGTCTCCCTCTGCCCTCATCTCTGCGTCGTCTCTCTCTGCCCTTGTCTCCTGAGTCGTCTCTCTCTGCTCTTGTCTCCTGAGTCGTCTCTCTCTGCCCTCATCTCTGCGTCGTCTCCCTCTGCCCTCATCTCTGCGTCGTCTCCCCCTGCCCTCATCTCTGCGTCGTCTCTCTCTGCCCTCATCTCTGCGTCGTCTCCCTCTGCCCTCATCTCTGCGTCGTCTCCCTCTGCCCTCATCTCTGCGTCGTCTCCCTCTGCCCTCATCTCTGCGTCGTCTCCCTCTGCCCTCATCTCTGCGTCGTCTCTCTCTGCCCTCATCTCTGCGTCGTCTCTCTCTCTGCCCTCATCTCTGCGTCGTCTCTCTCTGCCCTCATCTCTGCGTCGTCTCTCTCTGCCCTCATCTCTGCGTCGTCTCCCTCTGCCCTCATCTCTGCGTCGTCTCTCTCTGCCCTCATCTCTGCGTCGTCTCCCTCTGCCCTCATCTCTGCGTCGTCTTTCTCTGCCCTCATCTCTGCGTCGTCTCTCTCTGCCCTCATCTTTGCGTCGTCTCTCTCTGCCCTCATCTCTGCGTCGTCTCTCTCTGCCCTCATCACTGCGTCGTCTCTCTCTGCCCTCATCTCTGCGTCGTCTCCCTCTGCCCTCATCTCTGCGTCGTCTCCCTCTGCCCTCATCTCTGCGTCGTCTCCCTCTGCCCTCATCTCTGCGTCGTCTCTCTCTGCCCTCATCTCTGCGTCGTCTCTCTCTGTCCTCATCTCTGCGTCGTCTCTCTCTCTGCCCTCATCTCTGCGTCGTCTCTCTCTGCCCTCATCTCTGCGTCGTCTCTCTCTGCCCTCATCTCTGCGTCGTCTCCCTCTGCCCTCATCTCTGCGTCGTCTCTCTCTGCCCTCATCTCTGCGTCGTCTCCCTCTGCCCTCATCTCTGCGTCGTCTTTCTCTGCCCTCATCTCTGCGTCGTCTCTCTCTGCCCTCATCTTTGCGTCGTCTCTCTCTGCCCTCATCTCTGCGTCGTCTCTCTCTGCCCTCATCACTGCGTCGTCTCTCTCTGCCCTCATCTCTGCGTCGTCTCTCTCTGCCCTCATCTCTGCGTCGTCTCCCTCTGCCCTCATCTCTGCGTCGTCTCTCTCTGCCCTCATCTCTGCGTCGTCTCCCTCTGCCCTCATCTCTGCGTCGTCTCTCTCTGCCCTCATCTCTGCGTCGTCTCCCTCTGCCCTCATCTCTGCGTCGTCTCCCTCTGCCCTCATCTCTGCGTCGTCTCTCTCTGCCCTCATCTCTGCGTCGTCTCCCTCTGCCCTCATCTCTGCGTCGTCTCCCTCTGCCCTCATCTCTGCGTCGTCTCTCTCTGCCCTCATCTCTGCGTCGTCTCTCTCTCTGCCCTCATCTCTGCGTCGTCTCCCTCTGCCCTCATCTCTGCGTCGTCTCTCTCTGCCCTCATCTCTGCGTCGTCTCTCTCTCTGCCCTCATCTCTGCGTCGTCTCTCTCTGCCCTCATCTCTGCGTCGTCTCTCTCTGCCCTCATCTCTGCGTCGTCTCTCTCTGCCCTCATCTCTGCGTCGTCTCCCTCTGCCCTCATCTCTGCGTCGTCTCCCTCTGCCCTCATCTCTGCGTCGTCTCCCTCTGCCCTCATCTCTGCGTCGTCTCTCTCTGCCCTTGTCTCCTGAGTCGTCTCTCTCTGCTCTTGTCTCCTGAGTCGTCTTTCTCTGCACTTGTCTCCTGAGTCGTCTCTCTCTGCCCTCATCTCTGCATCGTCTCTATCTGCCCTCATCTCTGCGTCGTCTCCCTCTGCCCTCATCTCTGCGTCGTCTCTCTCTGCCCTCATCTCTGCGTCGTCTCCCTCTGCCCTCATCTCTGCATCGTCTCTCTCTGCCCTCATCTCTGCGTCGTCTCTCTCTGCCCTCATCTCTGCGTCGTCTCTCTCTGCCCTTGTCTCCTGAGTCGTCTCTCTCTGCCCTCATCTCTGCGTCGTCTCTCTCTGCCCTCATCTCTGCGTCGTCTCTCTCTGCCCTCATCTCTGCGTCGTCTCCCTCTGCCCTCATCTCTGCGTCGTCTCCCTCTGCCCTCATCTCTGCGTCGTCTCCCTCTGCCCTCATCTCTGCATCGTCTCCCTCTGCCCTCATCTCTGCGTCGTCTCTCTCTGCCCTCATCTCTGCGTCGTCTCTCTCTCTGCCCTCATCTCTGCGTCGTCTCTCTCTGCCCTCATCTCTGCGTCGTCTCTCTCTGCCCTCATCTCTGCGTCGTCTCTCTCTGCCCTCATCTTTGCGTCGTCTCTCTCTGCCCTCATTTCTGCGTCGTCTCTCTCTGCCCTCATCTCTGCGACGTCTCCCTCTGCCCTCATCTCTGCGTCGTCTCCCTCTGCCCTCATCTCTGCGTCGTCTCTCTCTGCCCTTGTCTCCTGAGTCGTCTCTCTCCGCTCTTGTCTCCTGAGTCGTCTCTCTCTGCTCTTGTCTCCTGAGTCGTCTCTCTCTGCCCTCATCTCTGCGTCGTCTCTCTCTGCCCTCATCTCTGCGTCGTCTCCCTCTGCCCTCATCTCTGCGTCGTCTCTCTCTGCCCTCATCTCTGCGTCGTCTCTCTCTGCCCTCATCTCTGCGTCGTCTCCCTCTGCCCTCATCTCTGCGTCGTCTCCCTCTGCCCTCATCTCTGCATCGTCTCTCTCTGCCCTCATCTCTGCGTCGTCTCTCTCTGCCCTCATCTCTGCGTCGTCTCTCTCTGCCCTTGTCTCCTGAGTCGTCTCTCTCTGCCCTCATCTCTGCGTCGTCTCTCTCTGCCCTCATCTCTGCGTCGTCTCTCTCTGCCCTCATCTCTGCGTCGTCTCCCTCTGCCCTCATTTCTGCGTCGTCTCTCTCTGCCCTCATCTCTGCGACGTCTCCCTCTGCCCTCATCTCTGCGTCGTCTCCCTCTGCCCTCATCTCTGCGTCGTCTCTCTCTGCCCTTGTCTCCTGAGTCGTCTCTCTCCGCTCTTGTCTCCTGAGTCGTCTCTCTCTGCTCTTGTCTCCTGAGTCGTCTCTCTCTGCCCTCATCTCTGCGTCGTCTCTCTCTGCCCTCATCTCTGCGTCGTCTCCCTCTGCCCTCATCTCTGCGTCGTCTCTCTCTGCCCTCATCTCTGCGTCGTCTCTCTCTGTCCTCATCTCTGCGTCGTCTCTCTCTGCCCTCATCTCTGCGTCGTCTCTCTCTGCCCTCATCTCTGCGTCGTCTCTCTCTGCCCTTGTCTCCTGAGTCGTCTCTCTCTGCCCTCATCTCTGCGTCGTCTCTCTCTGCCCTTGTCTCCTGAGTCGTCTCTCTCTGCTCTTGTCTCCTGAGTCGTCTCTCTCTGCACTTGTCTCCTGAGTCGTCTCTCTCTGCCCTCATCTCTGCGTCGTCTCTCTCTGCCCTCATCTCTGCGTCGTCTCTCTCTGCCCTTGTCTCCTGAGTCGTCTCTCTCTGCCCTCATCTCTGCGTCGTCTCTCTCTGCCCTCATCTCTGCGTCGTCTCCCTCTGCCCTCATCTCTGCGTCGTCTCTCTCTGCCCTCATCTCTGCGTCGTCTCTCTCTGCACTTGTCTCCTGAGTCGTCTCTCTCTGCCCTCATCTCTGCATCGTCTCTATCTGCCCTCATCACTGCGTCGTCTCCCTCTGCCCTCATCTCTGCGTCGTCTCTCTCTGCTCTTGTCTCCTGAGTCGTCTCTCTCTGCTCTTGTCTCCTGAGTCGTCTCTCTCTGCACTTGTCTCCTGAGTCGTCTCTCTCTGCCCTCATCTCTGCATCGTCTCTATCTGCCCTCATCACTGCGTCGTCTCCCTCTGCCCTCATCTCTGCGTCGTCTCTCTCTGCCCTTGTCTCCTGAGTCGTCTCTCTCTGCCCTCATCTCTGCGTCGTCTCTCTCTGCCCTCATCTCTGCGTCGTCTCTCTCTGCCCTCATCTCTACGTCGTCTCCCTCTGCCCTCATCTCTGCATCGTCTCTCTCTGCCCTTGTCTCCTGAGTCGTCTCTCTCTGCCCTCATCTCTGCGTCGTCTCTCTCTGCCCTCATCTCTGCGTCGTCTCCCTCTGCCCTCATCTCTGCGTCGTCTCTCTCTGCCCTCATCTCTGCGTCGTCTCTCTCTGCCCTCATCTCTGCGTCGTCTCTCTCTGCCCTTGTCTCCTGAGTCGTCTCTCTCTGCCCTCATCTCTGCGTCGTCTCTCTCTGCTCTTGTCTCCTGAGTCGTCTCTCTCTGCACTTGTCTCCTGAGTCGTCTCTCTCTGCCCTCATCTCTGCATCGTCTCTATCTGCCCTCATCTCTGCGTCGTCTCCCTCTGCCCTCATCTCTGCGTCGTCTCTCTCTGCCCTCATCTCTGCGTCGTCTCTATCTGCAATCATCTCTGCGTCGTCTCTCTCTGCCCTCATCTCTGCGTCGTCTCCCTCTGCCCTCATCTCTGCGTCGTCTCTCTCTGCCCTCATCTCTGCGTCGTCTCCCTCTGCCCTCATCTCTGCGTCGTCTCCCTCTGCCCTCATCTCTGCGTCGTCTCTCTCTGCTCTTGTCTCCTGAGTCGTCTCTCTCTGCTCTTGTCTCCTGAGTCGTCTCTCTCTGCACTTGTCTCCTGAGTCGTCTCTCTCTGCCCTCATCTCTGCGTCGTCTCTCTCTGCTCTTGTCTCCTGAGTCGTCTCTCTCTGCACTTGTCTCCTGAGTCGTCTTTCTCTGCTCTTGTCTCCTGAGTCGTCTCTCTCTGCACTTGTCTCCTGATTCGTCCCCTGCTCTTATCTCCTGCATAGTGTTACAAGCTTTGCACTGAGTCACAAGTCCTCTTCACACTTTATAGTCGTGCATATCGTTCACAAACTTTCGCGACCAAAATAAAAGATGGCATGCATAAAAGCATGCAGGCCTATGATGTATGCAACTATATATACATGCCGGTGTCACTAAATAGAGTATCCCCCATATTAATAGTATCCCCCAAAATGAGGTAAAGTCAAAAATAACACTTCCGCGTGCATTTATTTTTGCAAATTAATTTTCATCTGCTCTGTTTTGAATAATGACACTAACAGGTATGTTTATTTCTACTAGATAATTTGTTTTGCTTTGGTTTTATAGCACTTAAAACATTTAAAACGCTTAAAAACACTCGGAGACACTAAATAATTTCGACTTGCCTTTCTTTGAGCATTGCTTAGGTCACTTAAAACAATTAGAGTGACTTTAAATTTTGATTAAAGTATAAATTTTGAATTATACGCATTTAAAAAAAAATGGGATAGAATGGTTTATCCCCTCGGATAGTCTAGACCGGTTAATTCCATCCGGGGGGGATAGATTAATTCATCCCCCCGGATAGCTTTCAGGGGGGATAATCCTTTTCATGACACCGGCGTGTTTCATGTGCGCATGTATTTGTATATTAATGCTTAGAAGTTAAGAAGGCATTTTTGATTGTGCTGCTGCTGTAACTTAGACGTCTAGTTCCATGTAAACCGCGGAACTCGCCAGTTACAATTTAAAGTCCTGATTTTGATCCTTAAGTCTCAAATGGGTCTTGCTCCGAAGTATCTGTGCGATCAGATACTTCGCACCCTTTCTGCCACTTCGCTGCGTCCTCTTAGATCCTCTGATCGGCTTGACCTCTTTGTCCCCCGAGTCAGGACCGCCATGCAAGGCTCAATCCAGATTATTTGCCTGCATTGGTCCCTCCCTATGTAATGGGCTTCCCCTATCAGTTCCCTCTGCCTCTCTGGTCTTTCTTTCGTCTAAAAACTTGCCTTTTTCTCGGGGTTGAACGCACTGAGAGCGCTTCTAAAAAGCTGTTGCTGTGAGAAACGCTTTATAAAATGGTCAGATAAGATAAGATAAGATAAGATAAGATAAGATAAGATAAGATAAGATTATGTATGTATGTATGTATGACATGTATGTATGTATGTATGTATGTTTGTTTGTATGTATGTATGTATGTATGTATGTATGTATGTATGTATGTATGTATGTATGTATGTATGTATGTATGTATGTATGTATGTATGTATGTATGTATGTATGTATGTATGTATGTATGTATGTATGTATGTATGTATGTATGTATGTATGTATGTATGTATGTATGTATGTATGTGTGCATGAACGCATTCGTGAATGGATGAATGCATATTTGTGTGATTGCCTGCACTAGTGCGTGTGTCGAGACATTCGATATAATAGACCAACCATTCACATTCTTCACATCCACACATGACGCAAGACTCGTGTCCACCATTTTTTGGATTGACCGGAAACCAACCGAAGACTAAGCCGTCAAAGATTCTCGTCGTGGGTTCTTCGGAAAGTCTTTTCTTTGTGACATTCAAGTGATTACAAGAAACATCGACGTCTGTCTATTTGCACGGAAATGCGTATTGGTCATCGTGAATGACACAATACAATGTGACCACTCTTTCAATGCCAATGACGTCAAGAGTCTTTGTTCGAGCACGTATGCCTCGCTAAGTCCTGCGTAACCGCCTTTGCTGCGCCAGAGGTAGTGTAGGCCTTTGCTACGCGGGTGATCAGCGAAGCGCATCCATTAGTGGACTGGGCGCTGGGGTGTAGAGTATAAAAGGCAGCATTCAGTAGACTGTGAAAACGAATCGAGTGGATCAGCGTTGGTATTACAAAGGAGCTGCAGTTACAATTTCATACAGTCACAGAAGGAAAAAACGAGTCAAAGAAGTCAGATAACTAAGCATCAAGTTGGAATTAAATATTTATAATTATCAAAAAGGCATACGGAGGAATCGAAGAACGAACTATTCTTCTGCAAAGTCTTGTCTGACTTCGGGTAAGAATACTTTTAAATGTAATATTTATCTGCTGAGGTGCAGTAGAAGTCGCAATATCAAACTTATGATTTGTTTAGTTATAATTATAGTCTGGCGAGCTGATAATTATGCAGGATACAGGAGCATAATAAATTATTATTACCCACACACAGCAATTCAAGTTAACAGTCTTCGTTTTATAAGTTCTATAATCTATATGCCAGTGAAGTTGTTTTTGTACCAAAGCTACAGTTGGTCTACTTGTCAAAGAAGTATTATGCCTATAAATTAAAATACACAGTAGAAGTAATAATGCCAATAATTTACGTGGAAAATTAAATGGTTTATTTCACTGATTAGAGTCAGACTAAAGGTTAAGTAAGTCCTTCGGAATAAAAAAGATGTATGATTAGATCGTTCATTTTGATCGGATGAATATCCTACAGTGTGCTGTACTTTTCTCTGTTCACAGTTGCGAGAGGATGAGGCGCTGGCAGTTTGTCGGATCACTTTTACTGATCCTGATCCAGTCATCTTTTCTAGTCGAATCGGAGGCCTCACTCTCTGAAGGTAAATAACAAGATAATAACTACTCGCTTTTATTTTCGCTAAACAATCAGCTCTAAGCTAGCAAGATCGGTTTTATGGTGATAAAATTAAAAACAAATTTAATAATAAAATCATTGCGACCATTTTCAATTTACTGCAAAACTAGCTGAAAATCTCCGCCCAACATCGTGATCGAGATGTCGCTTCATGCGTGTTGTTTGCCTGAGGCAACAATACAAAACTCAAACAAGAATCTCTTTCTGAACATTATTATAACTGATGATGATTATTACACGTGAACTGTGTGTGCTTATAATTATAGATTGCCGAAATGCAACGATGGATCTCGTCTTCGTGGTCGACGGTTCAGAAAGCATTTGCGACAACGATCCTGAATTTCGAAAAGGAATCGACACGACCTGCGACAACTGGAACTTCATTCTCAAGTTCATGCGCGATTTCGTCAACGATCTCAGCATCGGTTCGACGGCAACGAGAGTGGGGCTGGTCACTATCAGCACCGAGGCTCAGGTCGCTTGGAATCTCACCAGGTAAAGAATTACACTAGAGACGGAAAATGTATTTTGTAATCGTTATTGAAACTTTTAAAATAATATGCCAATGATAAATAGACGAGGCACATTCTCTTCAATCAACGACCGACGATAATTCGCTGCCTTAGCTCATGATCTCTAAGCTGATGTCACGTGATGCTGCTCTCACTTAGCCTAGTTTGTAGGACGCATGGTGAGAGTTGAACCACTATTGAACATACATGTAATACCGCATATTTATTTTCTATGCGAACACTTCAAAGTCGTTTTTAA